>OU015758.1:36051047-36061781 GCA_907169655.1 Acomys percivali
TTTTTTTTTTTTTTTTTTTTTTTTTTTTTTTGCTATGTTGGCTTTTATTTTATTGCTAATTTT
The DNA here is from genome assembly GCA_907169655.1 of Acomys percivali. NCBI lineage: Eukaryota > Metazoa > Chordata > Mammalia > Rodentia > Muridae > Acomys > Acomys percivali. The sequence continues at coordinate 36,051,111 of OU015758.1, forward strand.
TTGTTTATCTTACTCTTCTGAATCTTTAAAGAGCAAGCACTCTTGAAGCTTTCTTGCTATCTGACTAACAAAGTATTCTACCCGGACAATGCTCATTTCTTGTTTCAAACTAGAATTGGACATGTTCTAAAGAACTCGGGTTGTTTTAAAGTAGTAGTTCTCAACCTTCCTAATCCTGTGACCTCATGTCGTGGTGACTCAAACCATAAAAATATTCTCATTGCTACTGTTTTGCTACTGTTATGAACCTTAGTACAAAATCTGATATGCAATCCCTGTGAAAGGGTCATTTGACCCCGAAAGGGGTTGAAAGCCACAGGTTGAGAATCACTGCTTTAAAGGAAAGAATATTTGAAGCCACATCACTTCTAGGGTGATATTTCAAGACTATCACCAGTGCTATGGTCCTGGTACATTTAGTCTAAGTTTTTAATTCATGTGAAATTCACTCTGGTATATACTGTAATGAAGAGTCAGATTATATATTCTATGATGACTAGCTACTGAAGCGAAATGTCATTTTCCTCTAGTGCTTTATGATTGCAACTGACAGAAATGAGATCTCCAAAAGTATTTGCACTTTCCCTCCACTTCTGGGCTCTGTAGCCTACTTAATGGCTCTATATGCCTACTCTTAGGTCAATGGCAGACTGCTTTTAAGAAACAGACATTTATTCCAGGGTAGATTTTCCATTCTAAAATGTCTAATTACTAATGTCATTCTATCTCTAGCATCCACTTGTAGAAATGAAGGCGAGAGTGAGGCCCGAGATTGTTCCTATCACGGAGAGAGAACCTTGAGGTCAGTAACCCTGAAGAGACCACAGACAAAGAGCACACGGGATTAAACCACTCTAATATCAACACAAAGAGCACACGGGATTAAACCACTCTAATATCAACACCAAAGGTTAAGGCCAAAATACTTTTAAATGATACAGTGTACTTTTCTTCCATGTTCCAAAAAGTAACAAAAAAACTGATATCATAAGGATCTACAAATAATACTTATGGCCATTTCACATGCTGGCAAATACCTTTCTACACAGTAACACAGATATGATGGAGCTAGAACAAGAATCCAGGTTGCTTGATAGCCAATGCAAGCCCAAATAATACTCACGTTATGAAACTTACATGCTTCTGCATATTATAGTCAAATATTTAAGTATTAAAAATAATAATCTGCACTGCTCCTGACTTTAAGCTGTTCATTATACACATCTCAGTATAGCCGCTAAAAACCCCTGAAAGACCAACTGCCCTACAGTCTTTTTTAAAATCTTATTTTAGTTTAATACCTTTTCAACAATTTTCCAGTATTTTATAAAAGATTGTCCCAGCATAGGTTATGGTAGGGAGGAATTTGTGACCTTAGTTGTTTCTTCCAGTGCAGTCCTATGCCTTAATAAAAAGCCAAACTTCTAAGGTTCCCTAATTACTGATAGTTTCTTGTTAAGTACATTGACAATTTATTAATTTTTATAGAAGCTATAAAAATACATATGCAAAGACCCAAAATAGGCAAGGAAACAAAATCTTTCATTCTAGCTATATTGGTTAATAAACTCCCTATTTAATAGTAATTCAGTGCTGACAAAGAAGAGATGTTTAAAAAAAAATCTCCCAGGTTACAAGCTGCCTCCACCACCCTATTTACGATTTAGCATGAGGGTCTTTCCATTAGGACTGAGTTTCACAAAAATGCTATTTCTTAACATTCAATTCCATATCCACACTAAAGACATTTTTATACATAATCCTCACTGACCATTCTTCTGCCTACAAAAGCTGATAGCTTCTTTTTAAATTTAAAGAAAATATCCAAACTTATTAAGGAGATGTATGTATGTGTATGTATGTGTGTGTGTGTGTGTGTGTGTGTGTGTGTGTGTGTATATATATATATATATATCAAGCCATATATGCATAACATAAAAATACACACATATTAGCACACACACTTGTTGGACTACAGAAATGTAACTATGAATAAAAATAAAGCATTCTTTTTTTAATATATTTTATTAATTCATTCATATTATATCTCAATTGTTATCCCATCCCTTGTATCCTCCCATTCCTCCCTCCCTCCCATTTTCCCCTTACTCCCCTCCCCTATGACTGTGAGTGAGGGGGACCTCTTCCCCCTGTATATGCTCATAGGGTATCAAGTCTCTTCTTGGTAGCCTGTTATCCTTCCTCTGAGTGCCACCAGGTCTCCCCATTCAGGGGACTTGGTCAAATATGAGGCACCAGAGTACGTGTGAAAGTCAGACCCCACTCTCCACTCCACTGTGAAGAATGTCCTGTCCATTGGCTAGATCTGGGTAGGGGTTCGAAGTTTACTGCACGTATTGTCCTTGGCTGCCTGTACTGTCATAGTTTGAGCAGGACCCCTGGGCTCAGATCCACCCGTCATAATGTTCTTTTGTGTATTATGACACTACATTCAGAAAGCAAACTGGCATATCAATAAGTTTGATTACATAGAAATGATAGAACATTTCAGGAATGGGACGGTATTAAGAGAAGGAGAAATAAACTATAAACATAGTGACTCTCAACTAAAGATAAAACTCAGTATTCAGTAACAAAGGCATCAAAATCACAAGGGTGTTTTTTTTTGGGGGGGGGGTTGGGTTTTTTTTAGATGGTTGGCAAAAATCAGTTTCCTTAACACTTCAACCTTCCCAGAGCTATTTATGAAGGCAACACTAGGAGTATACTCAACCAAACCCTCCCCTTGCTAGGGTTGAGGGAGAAGAACTCCAGGACTCCAGCTCAGCTCTGGATCTTCAGGGAACTGGAGACCTGGACCAGCACTAACTGTCCCCAGTACTTACATATAGTTTACTTGAACTGTCACACAGTAACTTCACTTTTGAAATTAGCATGATAAAAGTCTGAAGCTTGACAGGGAAGGTTAAGGTAAGCCTTTTTTTTTCCAAATAAGCCTAAGCAACAGGTAGTTTGGAATATATAGACATTTAGTGGGAACTGAAATAAAGACTTTTTTTTTAATTTTAGCTTTAGAAATTGGAAAAAATAAAGTTCCTTTCTTCTAATAAGAAAACTAACCTTTTGTATTAAATTTCTAACATTAGAAATTTCACAAAATCCATAGACCACAAATGATACTAAACAATTCTTATATTTGCATAATACTGATATATTACTCAGGAAACATCATGAGGACACAATTTGTGCAAAAACTTAAAACACACACAAAATAAGTATAGGGGGCTAGAGCAACGGTTAGTAGCATTCACGCTCCTATAGAGGGCCCAGGCTCAGTGCCCAGCATTCACATGGTACCTACAACTGTGTGCAACTCCAACTTAAAGGAACCAAAGTCCTCTCCTGGCCTCTGCATGGTACACATGCATGCATATAGGCAATGCACCCATGCACATATAATTAAAACAAGCATGTTTTAAAACTAAGTAAATAAGTAAAATAAGTAAGCTGATGAGTGACAGGTACTATGTCTCTTCCCACCAGGTAGTCAGATTAACAGGACACATGTCCCCAGCACAACTGTCTCAATGGCTCCTGCTTTATTTTTATTTTAATTTAAACTGTGCTGAACAGTCCATTGTAAAATCACCATAGGTTACTTTTACATAGGACAAGATAGGAGGACAAGAAGAATCCAACGGAACAACATGAGAGGAAAGAGAGACTCCACAGAAGAGATGATGGGAGACATGCTAAGAACACATCAGTACCTGGAGCTGTGATAAGGGAACAACTTTTCAAAAACAACTTCAGAAACAAGAACAAGGTGTGAATGAAGAACAGTAAGTTGATTGCACTGAATTTGAAGACCTGACTCAGCTACATTAGATTCTACAATTACTCCAAACAAACTCACTCACTGTAGTGACAACTGTGTGACTTGATGGATAACTAGACCTTATACAATTCATTACTTAACTACAGAAAACGGAATTCATTTAGTAATCTTCTACAGCAAATTATCAACAGCAAATATTCAAAACTTGACAGGTGGTATATAGCACCTCTGTGATGAGAATGCTTTCCTTTCTAGTCCAGGCTTCCATCACACTGAGTTCTGTGTGACAGACTTATTCTGCTTTCAGTCAACATACTAGGAAAGAAAGGAGACTGGTGTGTGACATCGGGTGATTTGGTGATCTGTGAAACACTGACTTGAACACTAACATCAGAAATGTTATATGTTAGCCTGTATTACATATTTGTATATATATGACAACAAGCGAAGAAACAGACCATGAATTTGAGAAAGAGCAAGGGGAAATACATAAAAAAAGTTGGAAGTAAAGGAAGGAAAAAATGATATAATTATGTTTTAATTTAAAATTCTTAAAGAAGTCTGGGCATATACTGGAAAGATGCTCCATCATACAACAATGGTATTTGCTCAACTATGTTCATAGCAGATTTATTCGTAATAGCCAGAATCTGGAACAAACCTAGATGTCCCTCAACCAGAGAATGAATAACTATGGTACATTTACACAGTGGAATACTACTCAGCTATTAAAAACAAGGAAATCTTGAAATTTGCAGAAAAATGGATGAAACTAGAAAGGATCATCCTGAGCGAGGAGGTAACCCAGACCCAGAAAGACACACATGGTATATACTCACTTATAAGTGGATATTAGCCCAACATAGATGTTTCCTGAAAGATGCCACCCAGCAGGGAATCAGGACACAGGCTGAGACTAGGAGCTGGACTCTGGGTGGAGCACTGAGAGTTGTATGGAAGGGTAGGGTATAGAAGGACCCAGAGTGTTCAGGAGCCCCACAGGGTGACCATCACTGCTGGTGGATCTGGACCCAGAGAGGCCTACACAAACTGAAGCACCCACCAAGGACAATGTATGCAGAGAACCAGGCCCCCTGTTCAGATGTAGCTGATGCACACACAGCTCATGGTTCACATGAGCAAATTGATCACCACCCCTTGGCGGGGAAGCCCTGCAGGTACACAGAGGAAGGGGATGCAGGCTATCCTGATGAGTGCTGATAGGCTGTGGTCAGATGGTGGGGGAGGAGAGACCCCCTGTCAGAGGTCTAGGGGAGAGGAATAGGACAGACGAAGGAAGAAGGACAGGAACAAGAAGGTAAGAGATGGAATAACAATCAGGATGTAATGTGAATAAGTTATAATAAATAAATGCTTTAATGAAATGTAAGTTTTGTGACTAGTAGAAAAGAAGCTATACTAGCAGCAGTTTGTTTTACATCTATTTATTGTGTATTTGTGTGTGTGTGTGTGTGTGTGTGTGCGTGTGTGTGTGTTTGTGAATAAGGTGAGTGCTTGCAGGTCAGAGGACAGCTTAAGGAAGTCAGTTCTCTCTCACTCCACCATGTGGGTTCTGAGGATCAAACTCAGATAATCAGGCTTGACAGCAACTGCCTTAATCATCTTTCCAGCCTAGTAGGTCGATTTTGATATGGATGATGAAGAATATAGGTTTGAGTACAAGAAATCAGAAGTTAAAGATTACCAGTATGTGCCAAGTATGGTAAGGCACACCTGTAATGCAAGTATTAGGAAGGCTGAGGCTGAAGCAGAAGAATCCAAGTTCAAGGCCAATCTGGGCTATACTCTGAGGGTAAGGCCAGCCTGGACTACAGAGTGAGATCCATAGTGTTTCAAAAGAAGACAAACAAATGGAGAAAATCCACAAGATGTGTTGTACAATAATGTGCCTAAAAGAGCTGGTGAACATGGATTATAGAAAGGAGTAAAGAGTAAGCACCCTTTAAACACACACGCATGTGTGTGCACCCACAAGCACTGCTCTAAGGCTATTATTGTATGGTTATTCTATAATGAAAGCACCACCAGTTTGCAGTATATAATTCAAGAGAAAATGGGCAAGCACTTTAACGTAAGCAGAAATTATTCTGGTCACAGTATACATTCAAATTACAAATATTAAAGAATATTCAAAAATAACTGTAACAACAATTCAAGAAAGAGAGGCCATGAATTTAAAAAAGAATATGGGGGATACGTGAGAGGGTTTGAAGGGAAATAAAGAAGGGGAGAAATGATGCAATTATATTTTCTCAAAAAAAGAGAGAGAGAAGTCCCATAAGCTAGTGGGGAAAGGGAAGTGCTAAAGGGCTCACACAGTTAGCCTGCAGAGTCTTCAAGCGAGCCCACTGGGCCCAGGAACCAGAGGACTGGGCCAGCGGCAGGCAGGCGGCAGGCAGCAGGAGCTGCAGACGTTCATCTGCTCCTCTCCCTCTGACATCTCGCACTACCGGCAGGCTCGGGTGAATGCCTGACACACACGGGAACTGCATCATCTTGGGAAATGCTAGCTTAGTAAACTGGTCTCATAAAGGTCCCCTTGTAAGCCTGCCACCTTGGCCACAACTGAGGAGACAGAGGACTGATTGTCTCTATTATTTTGACTAGAACACAAAAATGCCCAGTGCCTTGGAAGGGGCCCAACCCTCTCGACCAGTGAGAACATAATACAATGTCCCTGTAAAGAGAATGCAGGACGAAAAGTCAAAACTTTTGCTCATACGCAGTAATGCAAGAGACACATAAAAAGTTAGTTCATTGCATTTGAATTCTTCATGCTATCAAATGTCCTCCATGTTATATTTTAACTAAAAAATGCATTTTGACAACTTTATTTTAAAGCCAATATAAACATAGAAATTTCTGCTTTTTCATAGGGGGAAAATAGTTGTCTAGATGAAATATTAAACAAATGTGTCCATATATTTTTACTAAAAACAATATGTTGGGTAAGTGAAATTGTTCACTATGATAACCACCCACCAATGACGAAAAGCACAGTCACGGGTTTCTCTGGTGACGCACACCTACTTGTAGAAGGCCAGACGTTCTCAAGTCAAAAGGAAGTAAGAAAGATTCAACCTAACTATCCCAATAGCAATCTTCATAGGAATAAAAACTTAAAAATAATACTCGATTTCCTGACACAGTAGAAGAGTCAACCTTTTAAAAACTATTACAAAAAAAAAAAAAAAGGAGAAAATTTTGCGCAAATTTGCTTTTCCATGTAAGTGATTCACTGGAAACTGCCAAAGGCATATGAAGGCTATGTCAGTATAAAAGCAAGTTTCAAGTTAAGAACGTGTTTCCAGGAAATGATGGAAAATTAACAAATACAAAAAGAAAAAGCATTTCAAAATCACCTTGTGTAAAAGGACTATGTGAACTGCTACACCCTCCAAACCAGTACTCCTGGTACTTCAGATTGGAAAATTGAGTAAACAATATCCTTAGAATACCTCACCCTCCAAGCTGAAAAGTGCAGTAAAGCAATATGCTTGACATACCTCGCCCAGAGCTTCATAGCGTTTCTGGTTCCACCTGTGTAAGTCTTCTCGGTAGTTAAAAACAAATGGTTCCCCCGTTTTTATGTGTCTTAACTGCCCCTCTAAAAGACAACAAGCAATATTCCAATGATTTAGAATGTATTTTAAATAATATGGAACTTCCAGTAAATAATGTCTGATAGAAAGTAAGTATAAATTTCTTAAATATTTGCTTTTCTCCTAAAATTTTGTTGTCAAATATCGATATGAAATCAACTTATTAAGAGTATAAAAGAATGGTCTGTAGGAATTTATAAGCTAGTTTTGACATTCACATAAGTATTTGAAAGTAACTGACAGTAGCAATAAGAATTGACAGCAGATAATGCCATGAGTGTGGCCCGTCTTGAAGGTTAGCAGCTACCTAGAATACAAATGCTGAAACTCGAAGCAACCTTTCAGAAAGTTAGACAAGAATCAAAGAAAGTCAACAATGTAAAGCTCACATCTGTGATGTACACAGACAGTGACGTGAGAACACAAGAACACACTGTGGGGCTACTACAGTGCAGAATGGGATTTAGGACTTCAACTAACACTTTTGTACTAGGCCCAGAGACAAGGTGTCAATGGAGACTGAGTGGGAAGAGGAGCTGACACCAATTTAAACCATCAAATAAACTCACTGCAACCACAGGGCTCCACCATCAAACACTAATGAGCTTTCTAACAATTCCAGGACCTGGCAATGAAGCTGCAACAGGTATCGGAGGGAGGGCCTGGGACGCCTCGACTACCCCTCTCTTGGATTGGGGATTGGATTATGTGACCTGGAGCAAGATAGGTCCAAATGAGGTATACGGGGCCCTCACCTACCAGGGAACATTTCGATCATCATATTCCCATTTTGTGTGTTAAAGAATATAGTGCTTTGTGAGATTCCTCACGAAAATGTGCCTCATATATCAAAAAGTAAGTTTGTTTAACATGAACAATGTTAAATCAACCATCTAGATCATAGTATCTATCTCATAAAAGAGTCTCCTCGTGGCAAACATTAGTTTCTACTTACTAAAAGGTTTAACTATCAGCCTATTTTACAAAGAAAAAAGACAGACCATCTGCCCTGTTTCTTTCACCAAAAAGATTCTGGTAATCAGAAGAGAAACGTATTTCAGGATAAAATAGTCTTTATAAAATCTGAAAAATGACCAGTTTCTACTATGTTCTCTTTAAATTCACTGAGCACTCAAATATACAAAGGCAGACAGCCTGTACACACCTACACGTGACATGGAAGGGGGAATCACTAAGAGTGATGTGCAGTCACCAGATGGATATGACGGCTTCACGCTGCCCGCCTATATCAGCAACACCTTCAAATGTAATAGTGTACGGTGTGGGTATGGTGCCTTTCCCAACAGCTCAGGAATAAAGGTAATTTAATCCCACACTTTAAAAAGATATTAAACAAGTATGTTCCTGAAAAATAATGTAACACTGGGAAATCTGCTTTAAAATACTGTCACATACAATGACTGCCAGTCACCTCATTTAAGACAGCAGGTTAAAGAATGCACCTTCCACTATAACTCAATTAGGAGTTTCCACTTAGATATCAGTAGAATGCTCAGATTGCAATGCATAAACTAAGTCAATCCATGTCCTTCAATTTATGGGACTTGCCAACTAAAGAAAATTGTTCCTTGATTGTTTCAGTTGAGTGAAGAATTTCACTCGAACAATAAGTCATCATCTCTCAAAAACTGCAAAATATTCTAGTTAGGTTTTTGAGAATAACTTACACGTTCCCTATAGTTCTATAAATACTTCTAAGCAAATTATACATATACACATATATTTTCGTGTGTATAGTGTAGATCCCTTACTTTCATTAAAAGCATATTCAAATCCTTCCAGTGTGTCAGGAAAATCGAGAGGTGGTTCGTCCTTTTTCATGAGTTCATCCAAATCGATCCTAGACAGCAAATCTAGAAAAGAAGTTACACAAATTGATATGAATTTTACTTGGGCTCACTGTTCATAGTTATAATACAAATGAAGACTGCATTTTTAATGGTTTAAAAGTATTCTTTTGTTAATTTTATCTGTTGCTTTAACTGATAATGTTATAGTTCCAAAATTGTTATTTTTTACCATAGTATTTTGATCAAACACAGTATCAACATAAGTCCTTTCCAAAGCATAGTCTCCCAAAGAGTCACAACTGGATTCTGAAAATAACCAACTTAAGTGATTAACTTACCCCTTCAAAATGGCTATTTATTTGTACCTCATTAACCCTAATCTACAGCTCCAAAGTTTCAGATCTTAATACGACATTTCAAAGACCACTAAATTTACATATAAATGAGTTATGGTTTGTAAACTCATTGTAAATGGAAAAGTGGTACTATACATACATACATACATATATATTTTTATGAGAAATATTAAAATGAGACGTGTTACTAGAAATGCCTAGTTAATACTAAAACACTTTCTATTCTTCAAAATACTGAATTTCACAAATCAAAAAAGGCCAGGCATGTGGTGGGGCATGCCTGTAATCCCAGCACTAGGGAGAAACTAGGGAGTTTGATGCCAGCCTGGTCTACATACTGAGTTCCAGGCCAGGCAAGACTACATTGGGAAACTTTGTCTCAAAACAAACAAGAACAACAATGAAAAAGGCCAGTAAGCTACTATTTTAAATAAGCAAAACTTTAAACTTTGTTTCTGGAATAATTTTATATTGATGGAAAAGCTGAAAGACAGCACAGAGTGTCTGTGTCCCTTAGCCCAATTTTCCCTAATATCAGCAAGTTATATCACCACAATTTATTTGTCCACTAGGACAGTGCACAAAATTATTCAAGTATTTTGTCAGAACTACTTTTGATTTGACCACATCTAATATTTTCTCTGAAAAGATCAATTCTGCCTGCCTCCTACAGCATGATAGTTTACAGAAGGAACAGAGGTGACTATGGTCCGCACACATACAAGGAGAATATGGCATGCACAGAACATCACTAGAATACTACCCTTCAACAGCTGGCTGAGGTGGTGCTTGGCAGACATCTCCACTACAGCGTCAGTGTTTCCCTTCATGTGGCCTGTCTTTAGAAGTCTGAGTCCCACCAACTTTTAGGTGAAAACAAAGGAGTCATGCTCCTGAAATAAGGAACACTGGCTTATATCACTGGCCATTCTTCCACACTGTCACACACCACTAGTCGTTCCTCTACACTGGCTAACACTACTGGCCATTCTTACACACTAGCACACACCACTGGTCACTCATCCACACTAGCATACACCACTGGCCATTCTTACACACTAGCACACACCACTGGTCATTCT
>OU015758.1:36061791-36086256 GCA_907169655.1 Acomys percivali
ATTCTTACACACTAGCACACACCACTGGTCATTCTTACACACTAGCAGACATCGCTGGTCATTCTTCTACACTAGCACACACCACTGGCCTTTTTCCACACTAGCACACACCATTGGCCATTCTTCCACACTGGCACACATCACTGGCCATTCCTGTACACTGACGTATATCACCAGTCATTCGTCTGTGTGGAAGTTGGCATCATTTTCTGCCTTTTCACAACTATTCCAACATTTGTTAATATCAATGGACCAAAGGATGTTTACTATACATACTCTAGGTAACAATCCAGTGCTATAGAATTTATTTTGTTTCTTAAATAATATGTTCTTTTGATTGCCTCCTGTGCCCCCTTGATATAATTTTCATCTTTTCAGTTTTAAAGGGTTTTGAGATCTTCTACTTTCTTACTGTTCCCAGGCATACCATCAAATTTATATCTTCTCTGTTCCAACTCTAAAATTTTTTACCAACAGATTAGTTAATAATATCTTGTATCTGAGCAAGGGGGCACAGTGCCTCAGGAGTTTGAGAAAGAAGGATCACGAGTTCAAGACCAACCCAGGATGCTCATTAACCAATAAAAGTTGTCAAAACCATGAGGGATTGATATACAGCACAATGGTACAGCACTTGCCTAGCATTCAAAAGGCTCTAGAATGCACTGCCAATAAAAATAACAAAAACAACAATAAATTAACTAATTAAGAAATTAAGTAACAAATTCCACTAATGTAATGAACTCTAGCAATGTATCACTACTGGTGCAAAAGCAATGCCAGACATTAATAATATGGAAAATTGTTTCCCAGAGAAATGGTGAGTCTTTTATCTGCTTATGAGCATTAATTTTTGTGCCAAGATATGATGTCCAGGTATGTGGTCAAATATTATTCTACACATTACTGTCAAGATATTTTTAGACTTATTTTTTAATCCATAAACTTGGGATCAATAACATAAGTAGACTATATCTGATAAGTTGAAGGCTTTCTTGTGAAATCAGATTCAAGACTGGATTACCAACTTTTACCTAAGTTTCAAACATTCCATGATACCCTACACTCTCTCATTCTGTTTCACTCTCACTTTCTCTCTTTCCTTCCACATCACACTCCCCTTCTTTTCCCTCCAATAATACATATGCACATATATGTACACAAACATATTGAGTCATTGCTATATTACATCACTTCAAATACAGGCCCATACATGACTGAACATACCATATACAATCAGTATGGAGTAGGCTATACCACACAGATCTGTTTATGTATCTTCTGATGTTCACAAAGTCATGAAACTGCCAACCAACACATTTTCTGGTTACATAACTTCATGGGTTTACAATTCTATTCATTTTGCTTCTGTGGAAAACTTTCACATACATTTCTCAATGTTTATAACACTAAAATTGTTCTAAAAGTCAATTCTTTTAATTAAAAAAAAAGGAACTTATCAAGAAAAAAACAAAAAAATACAAGCATAATGAAGGACAGCACAAACACAAACAGATCAAACTAGTTGAATACAACTAAACAAACAAACAGAAATATATATATAACACTCCAAATAACAATTAATTTCACAAAAAACAAAAACCAAACCAAGAGTTATTCATAGTAGCTTCCACATAAAACAGAGAAAATGAAAAGTAAGGGGATTAGAAAACTTACTACATAAACACTAATCAAATATAATCTGTAGTTGCCATATCACTAATTAGAATAAATACACTTGAAGAGAGTAAAAAAGCAAATACATAAGAGAATTAGAGACATGTATATCATAATAATAAAGGGCAAATTCTTCAGAAGAATGTAACAATCTTAAATGTGTCTGTTCCAAGTAAAGATGCTAAAGAAAACCAGAATGATCTAATATAACTAGAAAGAAAAATAAGTCCACAATTGAAGGTAGAGGTTTCAATACCTTTTCATATTAATGAACAGAGTAAGAACTCAGAAAACAGATAATGGCATAAAAGACTCTAAGTATCAATTCAAACTAATGTGCATTAACATAACCCACTAAATAGCCATTTAGCATCTTTTCACACTTCAAGTATTATTTGTTATTAAATTTTAAATCACATTATAATTGCATCACTTCCACCTTTCCCTATCCTCCCTCCAACCTGTTCTATGTCCCCTCCCTCTAACTCTTTCCATGTCACTCTTTCACTCTCCCTCTCTTTTCTATTACTGTTGTTATGTACACCTATCAATTATATAAATACAAGTTGCTGAGACACTCAGTGTGCCTGCATGCATGTGATGTCATGGTTTACCACACTTTGTATTGGAGAGCCAGCTAAGGGGTTCATCTCTGGGAAATGCTCACTCTCCTTCTCTTAGCAGTCATTGGCATCTCAGCCAACTATGTGGGGCTAGTAAAATCATGGATCTCGACGAGAACCTACTACTACCACTTTACTAGACCAGCATAATTACCAACTGCACCTAAACCTTATCCTTACACCCACAGATAAGTATACTTCTTACTCCTCATCAAAGAGGTGTGTCTTTTCAGAAAACCATCATAGCCCATGATGCAAAGATCAATAGATCATGTGCAGCCCAGCTTAGATGGACAGACCTACAACTTAGCTCCTGCCTTTAAGGCTCAGGGATATCCAGGAAGAAGGCAAAAAGATTCTAAGAGCCAGGAGACCAGAAAGACTGTTGTGACATTATGTTTTCTAGAGACGACAAATAAAAGTTTCACCCACAATACCTAACAGTATGGCTGCCTAATACAAGAGCAGTGATATTGTAAATAGGCAAGCTAACTCAGAAAAAGGAAATCACATTGAATGTCCTCCATAGACAAAGAAACATAGGTAATGTAATACCTCTGTAAAGAGTACAGGAAATACAAAAATGGCTGATATGCTGGGCCATAAAATAAGTCCCAGTGAATTTTAAAAGACTGAAGCAATATAAATGAAGTCTTTAACCATGATAAAAGTAATCTAAAATTCAATGAAAGAAACCTCTCACAAATATTCAGCTGTGATCTGGGCATGGTGGTACACTCTTTTAATTCCAACCCTCTAGAAGCAGAGGCAGGAGCATCTTCCTGAGGTCATGGGCAGCCAGTTTACATAATGAGTTCCAAGTCTGCAGCGATAAACATGAGACTCTGACTCAAAAAACAAACAAAAATTAAACATTTGTTATTTATTAATTTTTAAATTTATGTTACTTAATAGGAGACAAAGGAAATGGGGAGGGGCAGCAGGCAAAAAAAAAAAAAAAAAAAAAAAGATAGGAAGATCGAAAGAGGTAGGGAAGAATGAGACAGCACACCAACACAGGCAAGCCTGCAGAGGTCAGAGGACAACTCTCTGAAGTGGCTCTCTCCTGCCACCTTGTGGGATCCAGATAATCAGGCTGTGTGTAAGCAACTCTACTCACAACAATCTCATCACACACCCATGTCACTTGACTAGCTCTGGAACTAACTAAAACCTTGTGATGAATTGTTTTAATTAATTTGAAGTGGGATGATCCAACTTTAAACCAGATCGCACGAGCTGGGAAGATCCACCTTTAATCTGGGCTACACCTTCTGCGCACAGCCTATATAAGGGACATGGAAGAAGAAGATTTGCTCTGCTTGCTTGAACACTAACAAATGGGCTTTCACTGGCATTAGAACCTGTTTTTCAGGATTATGGTGTATACTGAAGAGTAATTGAGATCTCCAGCCTCATGGAGTGAACAACTACTGGATTCTTAGATTTTCTGTTGGTAGACGGCCATTGTTGAACTAGCTGGACCACAGCTATTAAGTCACTCTAATAAAGCCCTAATGGTAGGTAGGTAGGTAGGTAGATAGATAGATAGATAGATAGATAGATAGATAGATAGATGATAGATCAAATAGATCAGATAGATAGATAGATAGATAGATGATAGATTAGATAGATTGATCAATAGATCAGACAGATAGATAGATGATAGATTAGATAGATAAATAGATAGATGAGAGAGAGAGAGAGAGAGAGAGAGAGAGAGAGAGAGAGAGAGGGGTAGAGAAATACACATATAGATACAGATTCATTCTATCATTTCTATTACTCTAGAAAACCCTAATACAAACACAAATTCAATTATTAAACATAAGTGACATTTTTTGCAACTTCAGTGATAAAAAAGTAAATCACATAAATTTTTACAAAGTACTAAGTAAGTGAAACTGAAAAATAGTACACAGGATTTGTGGGACTCATGAAGCTAGCTTTATCTCAGCAGCAGAGCACTGGCCTCGAACTTATGGAATATAGCACAAGCAGTGTTTACAGGGAAAATTGCATTAAATCCTGTAAGTGTTTCTTAACCTACAATGAAATCCATCTCAATAAACTGACTACAAGTTAAAAACATAAGTTGAAAACACCCTAATTATACCAAACCTTTAATCACTATAGCTCAGCAACACTCAGTGCACTGCACAGCACTGGCTGATTAGTTATTCAAAAGCTGAGTGGAAACTGAGCTCAGTACTACTACCCAGAATCACAACAGATTACCATACGTGCCACACATTGCCGGTGTGTACCATACCTTTGGTTTCAAATGAGTGAGTCTGTTAAACATGTAGAAGTAAAACTAAAAGATCAAATACCAAACAGCATATAGAAAGCATTAGATAGCAAGACATTATCAAATCGAATTTACAACCTCAAGCAGAAATCCACTGGAAACGAGGCAGTTATGCCGGCCTCTATTGCCCCACTACAGACACTTTTATGGTATGAGGTAAACAATACTCACCTCAGTTGGAAGTGGTTTGCTGTAGTGGACGTTTTGGCTATGCTATGTAAATATGTTTTTATTTTGATCCCACGTGTGGGATGTGAAACTGCCTTTAGTTTATCCACAACAGATAACAGGCTTGTGAGAGGCATGTGTTCTTTGTACGTTAGAAACTGCCTCGTGAAGCGGGCGTAGTCTGCCAGCTGGAAAACATCCCTGTGTGGACTCTGAGAGGATATAAACAGGAGGGGGGCGGGGGGCTCCTAGAGAAAAAATGCTCTGGAGAATGTTCTAGAAAGAAACTCTCCAGAAATAGCTTCTAGAAGGCTGCTGATGCTTCAGTCCACTATTGCTGTTTGCTGCTTGCTGTTTTCTATTTGCCACTGTTGTTTGCTGTTTGGCTGGACTCCTGGAATCCTGACAAAAGTGGAATCACCCCAAGGAACTGCATCTAAAACGGTTTACATCCCCTCTCATACTAACTTTCTTTCTCTCCTACCTATGGTCAGTGGGTGGGGAGGGAGGTAGAGGCATTAAGGAACCCCAAATAAAGTAGGTTTAAAAAAATCCGAAGCCTACGGTCTACTTTCTACCTGTTCTAAAGATAGTAATGCTTTTAATACCTTTAGCAATGTGCTGTTCTCCTTCCTGCCTATTATAAAGAAAGAGTCAAGGGCCCTGAAACAAAGTTTTGGAGCACTTTTGAAATACACATGCTGGAGTGTGGGACAAGAAAGCCTTCTTTACTCCCAGAGACTGCTTTTTTCAAGCACAAACAATACATGAGTTATCAACACAATATATATTACAACCTAATACAGGATGTGGAACCAGTCCAAGAAAAAAACCTGTGTTGCAGTCAGCAAAGCTGAAAGGGCATAACCTTCTAAGCCAGTTGAAATGAAGCTTGAAGCTACAGGATTTGGAGTCTGCTTGCTGGGTTTGGTCTTGTTTTGGTCCAACATTTTCTATTATGTTTCTAATTCTCTTTTGGAATGATAATCTATATTCTACACCAAAATTATATGTCTGGAGTATGCAATTTGCTTTTTGATTTTACATGGGGTTACAATTCAGAGACTACCTTAATGACTCAGAAGAGACTTGGACTTTTAAACTATATTGAGACTGAGGAACTATGGGGACTTTTAAATTAAGTTGGACTAAATACATTCTGCACTATATGGCCACAAAGTTGAGTGTGGAGGTTGGAATAAGAATGAGTAACATATGTGGAATACTTGGTCCCCAATTGTAGGTGTCTTCATAGGAAATAGAAAAGTAACCAAGACATTACCTAAAAATTTGAAGAAACATGAACCAAAACTAAATTTAATGATAACATGAAATAATCCCAAAAACATGAAAAAAAAAGAAAGAAAAAAGAAAATTCAGTTAAAACTTAAGGCTTTAATCTATATTATCATTATAAATACTATAAACCATTATCCAGAGTACCAGGAGGAGGAAAAAAATACTACTGCTTCCAGGGGATATATGTTATGAACGTTATGCCCATATATTCAACAACTGTGGTAAAAACGGAAAACAATCCAATCTGACAAAACTAACTTAAGATATCACAAAGTGCTCTATATCTACTCAATAAACATACTAAAACTTCAAAACACTCCCCCCTAAAAACAAAACAACCCAAAACATTTTCACTGATGATTTACATCTGACAGTTAAAAAAAGAAAAAAAAAATCGTATTATTTCCATAAAGGATAGTGGAAAACACTTCCTAGTCCATTTTAAGAAGTTGACATTATCATATCTAAGACGAATGCCAACTTTATGAAGAAAGTTATAAAAATCATCAATAAAGATTAAGAAAATAGAATCTGCAGTGTGTAAAGGCATGCCCAAACGGGGCTTATCACAGAAATACAAGGTTGGCTTAACATCTAAAAATAATTTAGTATAATTCCTGAAGCCTGAATTACACATTTTAAGTCAACTCCAGAAAGTTTCTTATCCACTTCAGACTGGTGACTAATTATGGCATTTCTATTCATAAAGATACCAAAAGCTAGCAAGTCAGATCACAGAAACACAAGGTAAGATGCTACAGGAGTTAGGTTTCAAATGATATAACCAAATACCTGGAATATCTTTAAAAGAGAAAAAATGATATTTTACATCATAGTTTGAATATTTCAGTTGACAATGTTGGTCCAATGCTTTGGGTTGGCTGGCGGTGGGGGGTCGGGGGCAGTGCAGTGAGGAAAGAACATAAAGCAGAAAAGGCTGCTTTCCTCAGAGCATGCATGGAGCAAAGAGGAGACCCAAGTCTTTCAGTTTCCTTCTGAAAACACACCAGGATGACTAAAACCTTCCTCTTATCTGCCTCTTCTAATGTTCCATGTTTTTATAATGCAAAGCTGGAAGCCAAGCTCCCATGGACTTTGAGAGAACACTCCAAACCCAAACTAGCAAAATCTGCTTGACTCAGATCCACAATATGCAGCCTCCCATTAAAAACAGCTGACTAGGTACCAGTTCATGGGCCTTCCCTGGAGACGGCCATTTCTCCCACTCTCAGCATCCGCACCCCACACCATCAACACCCACCCCTGCCCAGTCGCCATAGTTCTTGTCTAGGTTTGAGGCCCCAGAGGCTTTCTTCCTTCCAGTCAGCATGTTCTTTGGTGTCCTTCTTGTTCCGGTCTTGTTTACTAAGCCAAGCCGCTGGATCCTTATGGATGTAGCCTCTCTGACATGTCTAGGAGACACAAGCTTACACCAACTTCCTGTGGTTCTTACAATCCTTCTTCCCCGATTTCTGCTATGACCCCCACAAGTCTTTGGTGCAAGAATGTGCATCAGATGTATCATTATGAGTGATCAACCCTGCAATCACATTAACAAAAATAACATTACACAGAATGAACAGTCTGTATTTATGTATTTAGGAGTGTGTGTGTGTGTGTGTGTGTGTGTGTATGTATGTATTTGTGTGTAAAAACAATGAAAAAATAGGCCATAAATTTGAGAGTGCACAGGAAGTTTGCTTGGGAACAGTTAGAAGACAAAAATGGAAGGGGGAGAAATTATGTAATTATATTAAAATTTAATATATATAAGAAAATTTTATGGGCAGACAAAATTTCTTTTTTAAAAAGATTTATTTATTTATTTATACAGTAGTTGGCCTACATGTGAGCAGAGAGCACCAGATCTCATTACAGATGGTTGTGAGCCACCATGTGGTTTCTGGGAATCAAACTCAGGACCTTTGGAAGAACAGCTAGTGTTCTTAACCTCTGAGCTATCTCTCCAGCCCCAGACAAAATTTCTTGGTCAAAGCCTTCATCAATAAACCTGGGAATATCAGAAGCTAATTTTACTGAAATATAATCAAGTCTATTTCAAATAATGAAAATAAATTAACACTAAGTTCAGTTATGTCCAGAAGGCATCAGAACAAAACGCAGGCATTCTGGCAGTGAGAGGAGAGGAGGGATAAACCAAAACTGATTCATAGAAACAAGAAGGACCAGTTTCAGAAGATCTTTCCAGGAGTCAAGAAGAAATTATTTGACAAATCAACACTACCTGGGAGACAAACTGTTATCCTATAAAACTGGCAAAGAGAAAGGTAATCTTTTAAGTAAAGAATTCACTACAAAGCTCTCTTCGTCCCCAAGCAATGACAAGCTGTCTGATATGCAAAATTCCTTCTTTACAGACAGCAACCCATATCCTCACCATCTTCATTACCACCAACATTACAGTCCATTATGTTAAACTTCTATGCACATGCATCACATTTTTATTATGTGTGTGTATGTGTCTGTAATGAGTACCCACATGCACACATGCACAGTGGGCAAGACATGCTACAATGTAGGTGTGTGGGTCAGAGGACAGCTTTCAGGACTTCTCTTCCAGGGGTGAAGTCATGCCAAAGGGTTGACAGAAAGCCACTTCTGCCAATAACCATGTCACCGCCCGTAAGTTAAACTTTTCCATCCAGAATATTCTACCATATCTTGAGATTTCTCTGCCACTTTTCACCCAGTCACTCTGTTGAGTTTTTTCAAACATTTACAATTATCCAGAGCACCCTCCACAACCACCTACCTCCCACTAAAGCTCTAGGAACACCTCAGAAGAATAAACAGAAAGACAGAAGAGGTGGAAGACTGAGAGCAGTGCCGTGAAACACTATCACATGGTTACCCACTCATGAACTCATACCAGCTCTATTTATCTACAAGCCTACATAAGACCAAGCCACCCAGACGTCCTGAAGAGATGGAGATAATGATCCCCCAGGCCCCACACCACCTGCAATAGTAGCACCTGGGAGACAGAGATCAGGATTACAATCATTCTTAGTTGCTTCTCGGGCTTTTATATAAGATCAAATATAGTATCGAGGATATCCTTGGCTACACAGCAAGTTTGAAGCCCAGCTGAGATTCTATCTTTAAAAGAAAAGAAGTTCTTAAAACTTACCAATGTACCCAGATATGAAATAATTTTAAAATGCTAAAGATGTGGATGATAAGCCAGGCTTAAAGCAGAGAGAAACAGAGACAGAAGAGGAAAGGGAGGGAAGGAAGGAAAGGAGGGAGGGAGGGAGGGACGGAGGGAGGGAGAGAGGGGGGTGCTAAAAATGAAAGGAGGCATCTTTGAGTCAAGTAATAAACCCCATGCTGAACAGATGACAGACATTCCTATTACAGAGTCAGTGTGCAGAGAGAGCACCAAACACCTCAGCACCAGCCATCCTTCACCTCCTATTGCTAGAGCCTTGCTTGCTTCCTGTTACAGGGCTTTCAGGATGGCAACCTTTCACTCAGTCCTGCCCTGCTCAGTCTGAGAAGACAGTCTACATGGATTGGCTGGCTAATTGTATTGAGCTTCAGTGTTTTCTATTTTTAAAAAACCCAAAGGAAAGCAGGACTATGGAGATGGCTCCCATATTAAAGTGCTTGTCAAACCAACGTGAAGACTGAGTTCAGATTCCTATCATCCATATAAGAGCTAAGTACACAGGCATGTGTCTGCAACTGCAGCACACAGAGGCACACAGATCAATTCAGTTCACTTGCCACCAGCCCAGTTAAATCAAAACATTCCAAGTTCAGTGAAGGACCTTGTTTCAAAAAAACAAGATGCAGAATACATGTAGAGAACACACAATATCAACCTTTGGCCTCCATATATGCACACACACCTACACAAACATACATATAAACTCCATATACAAAACCCCATGGCTTAAAGTGAAGCTATAATGATACTGATTTTGAGGTAACTACTGACTTTATAAGATGGAAGCCTTGACTGAGATGGGGCAAGGATCATTGGACATGAACCTGCAGGGCACTCTTGAATCCCTTTCTTTTCCCAATTCTCACATTCTGATAATTCTATAGATGGCTGCTATGTGGTAGATAGCACACCGTGTCTGTAATGGTTACAGCCTATTACTTATCTACTATCCTGCACTGGGACACCATCAGAGCTGTGGTCTCTATATTCTTATGTTCTTTAATAACATCACGATCTCTCCACTGCCTTTATTACAAAGGTACTTCCTGACATTGGTCTTCTTTATAACAGTGTGATGCACAAGTACATCTTTTTTATATCACTCTGCTATGAAAGCATATGGGTTTCTTACATTGAGCCATTTTTATAGTCCCAAAACCTGGCTACTTTGAGAGTAGCCACTGTCCATGGTGGTCACGTATATTGTCCATGGCGGTCACCTCTTCTTAAGGTTAAGCTGTCTCAGGGCAAACTCTCTTTTCTAGTTCCACTGTTATGTCAGGTGATCTCAATTAGGACTATGACATTAAATATTATTTTTATACTAATGATTTTATGATCACATGTCAGCAAACCATAATCACTTACTTCAAAATATCTGTGTATTAATTCTTCATTAGCCCCTTGTTACCAACCTAATCCAAACCATCACCCTGTTTCTAACTGTGAGGAGACAGTCTGAAAACTGAAAGCCAAAATCACCTTCACCATTTTGGTTTTGCAGGTAAGCACTAGTTCTACTATTCCTTTGCACATCACCTCTAAAGGACAGATCAAGATGATATAAGCTGAGCTAGGAAACTTACTGCTTTATTGCACATATGGCTGAGTAAAATATACGCCAATGTAGCTGCGCTCATTGCTATGACCAAAATTCCTGACAGAAACAACCTTAGGAAGAAAGGCGTGTTTGGGCTCACAGTAGGAAATTTCAGCCTATCACAGTGGGGAAGGCACAGAGGAAAGCTCAGTCCACAATGAGAGCAGGCTATTCACACAGCAGCAGAGCAGGGCGCTAAGAGAGCACACCAGAACCAGGAAAGGGCACAGCCCAGCTTGGCCCCTCCATAGAATCTACTTCCTGCTTCCTAAAGGCTCCAAGCCTTCACACCAGCAACACAGGCAGTGGGAGACAGTTCAAATTTTAAACATAACAGCAGAAGTATCAATTATTGATGCATTTTTATTATCCAGTTAAAAGCTGGGTAATATTTCCTCTAGAGATAAAATTATATTAGATAGCAGAACTAAAGTACACAAAAAATCTAGAACTCAGAATTCCCCAACCATGTCTAAGACAAATTCCTTTGTAAGTATTAATATTGAAGAGTTTGAACAAAAATTCCCCAAGTTCCAGTTAACATAATAGCAGAATACAGGAAACCCAGATTACATGACACTCCACTCAACAGAATGCAGTAAAGATACCGATCCTGATCTTAAAATCTTTTAAGTGTTTGTTTTGCCATTAAGTGACAACCTTGAGCAAAAAGAGCATGAAGAAACCTTACATCTGTGAAATCTTGAGTCTATGACTCATTTCAGACACTGTAATGTTTGCTGTGAGCAACATACACACTTGCAAATAGTTTAGGCACTGACATCCTTATTTGACAACTGAAACGAACAAAGACGATCCAAATATTCCCATACTATCACTACACACAGTGAAATTTTCCTCAAAAAGTAATTTAAGTATGTACCTTTCAATGCTGTAGTTTTTTCTTTTTCATCTGGACCTCCCTGCTGGATTTGTGCCATGTTTATCCAAATTGGCAAGAAAATTAAAAAGCTCAAGGAAATAGACATCGATCTTCAGAAGACAGTCTAGAATGAATGAGAGCAATAAATTAAGCTCTACCCAAAGCCTGCCTGTCTATGATAGCTTCCTAGTTCCTAGAAGAGGAAGAGAAAACTTCCTATTATGAGCGCCACTGTACTTTGTGGACACACGCACCACAAAGCTTATCACTGCTTGCTGCAGATGATAGCATTTATGTGTCATCTGCTTCAGTTAACACCTTACAAGCTGCTGTTGTTATATAGCTTAAACATCACCAACCATAAAATCTCAAATCTTTAGATAACCTGTAAGCTTGTTCAAACTGCACTTAGCTCTTTATCAGCCAATAGTATTTATGTGTGTGTATGTTTAAGACAAGCTTTGTCTATGTACCCCAGGCTAACTTGGTCTGCATGATCCCTTTTCTGGAGTTACGATCATCTCATATTTGATATCTTCAGGTAATTTTGAAAGAGTGGAAATTAATATAAACTGTAAGCATGTGCCATTTAGAAGGTCAGAGTATTCTCTAGTATATAGATAGTTATTAAGATAAAAATACATAAATATTTAAAGTAACTACAAATGGCCTAAAGTTTAATTAAAAATGTAACTGTAAGGGAAACAATTAGAAGCTTTTTTAAAAACTACACTTACTTCACTATCTAAAAGCTACACTTTATAAATGGCACTCCAGGAAATAGTATATTATAAAATTATGATTTATTAAAATCCAGCTCAATTCCACTCTGACCAAAAGCAGTAGAGCTATAGTTGGCCTTTCACCGTCTGCCCATGAGCAAGAATGAAAGCAACTTATCCTAATGTTTAAAAGAAAAAGCTACAGCACATTCAAGGAAAATACTTGAATTTAGATCATACATTAAAAACATACATCAAAGCCAGGCATGGTAGTACATACCGATAATCCTAGCAATTACTCTGAGAAAGGTGAATTACAAGTTTGAGGCCAGCCTGGGCTTCAAAGGAAGATTCCATCCCAAAAGCTGACAGTGAACAACAGGAAGAAAAACTTACACTGACAACAGCAATAAAGCAAGACTGAATATCCTACGACTCAGGAACCCAACTGATTTGTTACTTGTACGCAAATTTCAGTTTCCATTCTTAAGTACACTTGAAGCTGTCACAGACGTGCTAACATGGACAAGAAAAGCCCATGAGGCCTCAACCCTACACAAAGAACTACAGGCAGGGCAGGAGTGCTGAGAGCGGGAAAAATCGTCTCCAGGGAAGAGCACACCAACTGGTTATCCAATACCAAATGGTCAGCCTGGAAGACATACATATAACTAACACTATATAGACTAAGTCTGAAGGTTATATTTAGAAATATGTGTATATATATGCATACAATATCAATTAACAAAAAAGAGCATGAATTTGAAAAAGAGTAAGGGCAATATCTGGAAGGAAAAAAAAAAAGAAGGGAGAAATGTAATTATATTATGATCTCAAAATTAAAATAAAAAAAAAAAAATCCCACAGCCATAGCGATAGTCAAAGGATATAGCAAAAATACATCATGACATACCTATTCAGTGAGTATGTAAACAATTTTAAGGCCTAATAATGAAATTAAGTGTTTCAAGCCTGTGAATATTGTACATGGTCATAACCAGGAGTGCTCACGTCTCAACTCTACAGTAGGTAATGTAAGAGAAAGGGCACTCTGGTTCCTCCACAAACTTGAAGGAGCCTGTGTTATTTTCCATATTTGTACAATGAAAATGACAATCATACTTCCTTCACAGTAAAATTAAATATAAAATATTTAGTGCAGTGCCTGCTCTATAATTAATTGTTCAACATATATTAGCTTATAGTTTTTAACTGTTAGAAATGAACCTATCTTCCTAATTAATAATAGCAGGCCACTTAATATCTAAAATTTATATTTTCCCATTTATAAAATTTGGCTAATACATCAAGTACTTGTTGCTGAAAAGTAAGCAGTATAGATGTTTATAGAAAATTATTGCTATTACTAGCAGTATCCGTGTAATCAATGTAATCAAATCTCCTAAAAGGAATAACTACAAAAAAGATAACAGGCTACAGTTTACATCTGAAGTGTTCCCTAAAGCTAATGCATTAATATTAAAGGTCCAGCTGCAATGCGGGGCACTGCTGGAATGTGGAATAGCCTTTAAGAGGTAGCAGTGGAAGGAAGTTAGATCATTCGAGGTGTGAACTTGAAAGAGATACTAGGTCCCCAGACTCCTCCTCTCTCTGTCTCCATTTCTTGGCCATCATGAAGTGAGTGACCTTATACTCTCCATAGTGATGCTCTTGCAGTCTTGCCACAATTCCAAAACCGATGTAGACAATTAATCCTGGACTAAAGTCCCCCAAATAGACTATTCATCTCAGGCATTTTCTCACAGAGACCAAAAGCTAGCTAACAAAATCTTGACTACAAAACCATTTTCACTTAGTATGAAAATATCTATTTTTTTCTATGAATGGACAACTCAAAATTATATAAATTCAATATAAATAAAATACGTAAATATTCATTAAAGAAACATCATAGTCTATAGGCCAGGCAACATTCTGCAATGGTGAATACAGCAGATACAGTCACTGCCTTTATAGGGCTTACTAGGTGAAATCAAGCTGAAAACAATCAAAACAATATTATAGATTTAGATAGACTGACAGTTACTGTTATATCAAAGTGATACTTGTAAGGGATATTATGACAGTCAAGATTTAATCAGATCAGACAAGTTCCCCAAGTCTATATATGAGCATCACCAGCAGCTCCTCATTAAACACAATTCTACAGCAGAAATTAAAGAGAAACGCTTTTAATGAGCGGTCCTTTCTTAACACCTCTATAACTGTATTGGCTATATACAGAGAGCTACTTGCAGCCTGCACATTATCCATCCCTCTGGCAATAGAATTTCTTCTAACTATAAATCACTGTCTTAGGGTCACAATTGCTGTGATGAAACACCACGACCAAAAGCAAGTTGAAGAGGAAAAGGTCTATTTTGCTGATGAGTCCATATTAATGTTCATCATCAAAGAATGTCAGGGCAGGAATCTAGAGACAAAAGTTAATTCAGGGGCTATGGAAGGGTGCCGCTTACTAGTTTGCTCCTCATGGCTTGCCCAGTCTGCTTTCTTATAGAACCCAGCACCACCAGTCCTGGAGTGGCCTCACTCACAACGGGCTGGGCCCTCTGTGATGGCTGCAATGCGGGTGGCCTCCATAAGGCTCAAATGTTTGAATGCATGGAACTCAACCAGGTGAAACTGTTGGCCAAGGAACAGGAGAAGGTAGATCACTGGGGACAGGGTTTGAGGTTTCAAAATCCCAGGCCAGGCCCTCTCTCCCCTCCCCTTCCTCCCCTCCCCCTCCTCCCATCTCTCCTGGCAGATCAGGATGTAAAGCTCTCAGCAGCTGCTCCAGTGCTATGCCTGTCTGCTTCCTGCAATGATGGCCATGTATTAACCTTCCTTCTAAAACTGTAAACAAGCTCCCAATTAAATTCCTTCTTTTAAGACTTGCCTTGGTTGTAGTGTCTCTTCACAATAGAATAGTAACTACGACACACTCCCACATCTATCACTAATTAAGAAAACGCCTTACAGGCTTGCCTCCAGCCAGATCATATGAAGACATTTCTTGATTGGGTTTCCTCCTCTCAGATGACTCTAACTGTGTCAAGCTGACATCAAATTATCCAGTACAACCACTATGTCATTTTTCATTAGCCCCCAATTATCTGATTCCTGAACAGAACAATTTCACCATAATTATTTCACCATAGCTGTATTAATACAGAATACATTTTGATGCAAAGATCACATTTACTTAGTGTGTGTTTGTGTGTGTGTGTGTGTGTGTGTGTGTGTGTGTGTGTGTATACCTGAGTATAGGTATATGCATCATATACATTCAAAAGGCTATCTCTCCAGACTATAAATTCGCACCGTAAAGATTCTCGTTCATGATTCTTATGATTAAATAGCAATCAATAATCATTATTCTTTATTTTAATATGAAACAACCTAAAAATTCACAGAGCACTTTACTGTGTTGATGACATACAAACTGAGGGATTAGGAACTTTCACACATGACCCTAACCTTACAATAGCAGACAAATCAAGTAAGCACGAAGGAAAAGTAATCTGTCTATCACTCTTATCCTATTTTAGACTTTACCTTCTTCTGTTATTTTCCATGGTTGTAGCACAGCTGGTGAGGCTAAATCAGGAACATTATAAATTGTCAATTTAGTTTTCCTAATAAAAATTCAGTTATAATCTGTATGACCACAGATAAACACTACTAAAAATGCAGCCAGCTAAGCGTATATACATGTGATATATATTAGTACATGCACTTGATGCAGTTTATTTGGCACTATCTGATGGAGGTGAGGTTATAGGGAATAAAGTACTTTCACTGATGTAAACTGGGACACAGTTGACATGTTGTGTACTTCATGATAACCACTGCTGCTTAAATGTGGTTTCCTGGAAATGGTTACAATACAAAGTCGATTCAAAACCTCTCCGTGTGCATTCTGTGAACTACACAAAGCCATTATCATATCTTTTCCTTTCTATGATTCCAACAGAGAATCCACCGCATAGAATAAAGCTATAAACAACGTGTCATGTGCAATCTCTATCCAGTCAGCATTTCAAAACACGTAACAGTAGACTATTTATTTGCCCTGTTTGCTCAAAATATGGTGTGAACACATAAAATGTGCAGAAAGATACTGAAAGACCTACCTTTTCTCATTTGTTTGGTCTTAATCCGGTATCAAATACAAACTAGATATAAATGATATTGCCCTCATATTCTGAATGCACAGATGAGCATACAAAATATGGTCAAAAACAAGTGAAATTGAGTTAATGTTCTCAGAACACTGCCCTGAATTGAGCCTAGCTACAAAGAATCTATACTCAGTAAGTGAGGCTCTGGAAATCAAGTTCAAAACAGCTGACTTACAAAGGAGAGCTCACTAAGTCAAATGGTACTGGTAATTTATGAAGAACTAAAGATCTAAAGAAATTACGATTAAAATAGCAATGTGGCACTTTGTAAAGGATGGCTCAAACTACTGCTAGGCAGAATCTAATTCCAAAGCTATTGTAAGAAAATATGTATATGGGAGGGATGTCTATGAGCATGTATGGACATTCATATGGGCATAGATGGAGACACTGAACAACAAAGGCATCAGGCTGGAACAGATATAGACAACACAGGGTGATACTGGCCCTTGGTACATAGAAAATGGCAGTTTATTCAAGGAATGTAATTATGATCAGATAAAAGTTTAGGTCTGAGTACAAACAGCTAATTCAAAGACATCTAAAATAAATCCTCTTTCTTTGTCTCATACAATAGATTCAGATGAGAAATCTAGGTTTTGAATCTCTGTTCCATCATCTACTAGCTAAGTGAACTACCATCAAAGAATGTACACAGAATCATTTTACCAACTATAAATCGCTTTAGAAACACCAGTCATGCACAGTGGGGTGGTACATGTGTGCAGTCCTACCGCCTGGGAAATTGACAAAGGAGGATCAGGGCCAACCTGGGATTCATATTCAGACTTGGAAAAAACCCAGAAATAATAAAGTTCACAGCAACTTGTGCTCAGAATTCCAGGATACTAAAGGTGATCCACTGTACAAATGAGAAGTGATATGCATCACTTACATACACACCAGGAACAGGAAACAAAACACCACGATAACTCAATTGCTAAGATTATAATGAAGAAAATCATCATAAAATGCAGACTAAATGTGAAAATAATTCATTTATTTTACAATCCTTCCAAACCTGTAGAGGGATATTAATCCAGCAACATGGCTACTCTGGCTAGAATACAGAGTGACAAATCAGAGAAAGATTTGACAGAATGAGTCAGAATAAAAAACCCCCCCTCAACTCTCACCAAAAGAAAGAGGAAAAAGAGGACTTAAGAGAACCGGGGAGAGAGAAAGAAAGAAAAAGAAGAAGGAGGAGGAGGAGGAAGAGGAGGAGGCGGCTGAAAACATTCTAGGTCTAGGTTAGATTGTACGGAAGCTAGAAGATTCCAGAACTAAACATAGGTTAGCAGATGAAGCCAGTAAGCACTGATGATGAGAATTACCACAGGAGAATAAAAGACTAATTTAACACCAACCTTTGTATTAGCTTATTTCTCTGTGATAAAACACTGAACAAAATTGAATTAGGAAGAAAAGGGTTTATCTCATCTTACAAGTCTAATCCATCACCGAGGAAAAACGGGACAAGAACTCATGGCAGGAGCCTGGAAGCAGAAAGTGAAGCAAAGAAAACATGGAAGAATGCTACATACTGCCTTGCTTTTTATTATCATTATTATTAAAAATAGATTTTTCCTCATACAATACATTAGGATTATAGTTTCCCTCCCTCTACTCTTCCAGTTCCTCCCTATTTCCTCACCTATGCAGATCCACCCCTTTCTGTCTATCATTAGAAAACAAACAGGTTTCTAATGGAAAATAATATAATATAAACAAACACAACAGAATAGTACAAAACAAATAAACAAAAGAAAAAGAGCCTGGAAAACAAGAACAAGAAACAGATACAGACACAGAGACCCACACATTAGCAATCTACTGCTGGGGATGCTGTAGTTGGTTGCCCCAGTCAGACTCCCTTTTTGGAAACTAAAGTTTCACTGGCAAGTGGTTATCAATTAGATTTTGATTCCAGGCTAGGGAGAGAAACTTGTGTCCACTTCTTTCAACTACAGGACTCCATCTGGTCCTGTGCTTGGTGTCTCGGTCTCTGTGAGTCTGTATGTGTCAGTCCTGTTTTGTTTAGAAGGCCTTTTCTCCTTGGTGTTCTCCAATGCTTCTGATTATAGGTTGCTCTCCACAAAGTGAGAGCAAGGTCCTATTACTAAAGACAACACATACATAACTCGCTGAACATGCAGAAGTTGAGTTGGGACCTACATAAAGTACTAGAAAGTACTCTGCAGGCTACCAAAGAAGAAACATAAACATCAACTGAGCTATAAACCCTTCTGTCTATATTGATGTCCTGCATGTAAGATATTAGTCCAATGGGGGCACAAATCTTGTGGGAACAACCTACCAATATCTGATTTAACTTAAGTCCACTCCACTAGATGAAACCCACACCTGATGCTGTTTCGGTAATCAAAACCTGAGACTAGAGACCCCAGAGACCCAGGGGAAAAGTATATACTACTGTTCTACTAAAAACATAGCAATAAAATGATTTCTAATGACATTCTGTTATACTCATAGACAAGTGTCCTGCTTGGCCATCATCAGAAAAGCTTCCTCCTACAGCAGATGGAAACAGGCACAGAGACTCACTTCCAGACAATATGCAGAGAAAGAAAGATCTTGGAACACTCAGCCCTAAATGGGATGTCTCCATCAAATCCCTCCCTTAGCGGTTCAGGGAACCCTGGGAAGAGGTGGCTTGCTTTTTTATACAGCCCAGAACCACCTGCCCATGGGTAGCACTGCCAGTGGGGTAAGGACCCTCCCATATCAATCATTAATCAAATCAAAATATATAAAAGAACAAGTTACAAGATACAATCAACAAAATGAGAAAAAAAGAAAATAATAAATACATTGATGATGACTCCTTATCACAGGTCCCCAAATTAAAAGTAACCTGTTACATTTACATTACACAAGACTAGAAAAGCACAGAGCTCTATATGGAAATGGTAAATCTGAAGCTTAAAAAGTAAATATGAACTAAGAAAATTATCCGTTTTGAAGCCTGACCAAAAAACAATTTGGTAGCCATTTTAAACATTTTTCATACAACTCCAGGGTTATGGAAAAGCACAAAGTAAATCCCAGATAGAGTATACCAGCCACAAGATTGTAGAAAACCCAAGTATACCAAGTAGTCATCACTTTTATACAGATCAAACATGCTTATCAATATGCCAGGGATAAACAGTGAAGTACAAATAATAATATAAACATATATAACAGTCTATATTCAACAAGCAGAAACGATCTTCAGATTGTAAAACAGGCAATGGAATTAAAAGCAATGCTAACATAGCCAAAAGGCCCATATCCCATATTTTAACCCTATACCCATGTTCACTGGCAACTCTGCTAAACTAGTAGAATTTGAGCTTCAACTTACATTGAAAAGTATGATGTAAATATGGCATTCACTAAATGAACTATGAAACAGTATTTTAAGGGGAATCTGCTGCACAGATGCCAGGTGAACAGCTAGCCAAGAATCACTTATCATCATTCAAGAGTTGACTTCAGTCAACATAAGGCCTTTCCCCTCATTTGGTGACTGAACCAATGCAATAAGAAAGCCTAGCCATTTTGCTCTTATACAGGACAAATCTAAAAGGCAACATTTATTCTAGAACTCGGCAGAAGTTTTATTAGCTCTGCATGCAAATTAAACTCTTCTCTCAGCCAGGCATGGTGGCAAACACCTTTATTCCAAGCCCTAGGGGGGTAGAAGCAGGTGGATCTCTGAGTTTGAGGCTAGCCTGGTCTACAAAGTGAGTTCCAGGTCAGCCAGGGCTACACCGAGAAACCTGGTCTCAAAAAACACCAAACAAAGAAAAAAAACTTCTTCTCTCAAACGAAATCCTCCTTTCTTTCACAAGTGCCGGTGTTCTAGGGGTCAAATCTGAACCTAACATATGCTTAGTAAGTACTCAGCAACAATGCTAGACCTTAGTCCCAGTCAGACCACATGTGTTTCTGGAAACCTTAAGCTTTAACAAATGCAAAAACAAAAACAAAATAAGGTATCAGTCAAAATGCAGAGTTTCTGAGGGCAGAGCCCAGTCCCAGTGGAAATACTCCCACAACTAACGCTTAGGGAACATCGTGGAAGAGGCGACAGAAAGATTGTAACAACAAGAGAACCAAGAAGTTTGCTGCAAAATCATGCCTCCTAGTACTATCAGAAACTACAGGCAAAAAGTCTCACCAAGATGACTGCCTAAACAAGAGCTCGACAAGGACAATGCCGATAGACACGCCCATAAGAAGGTGTGGCCTTCTTGGAGTCCTTGTAGCCTTGCTGGAGGAAGTGTGTCACCCAGTGTGGAATTCCAATCTCCTTCTGCTGCCTTTGGATCAAGATGCAGAACTCTCAGCTCCTCTATCACCACGTCTGCCTGTATGCTGCCATTTTTCCCCCATGATGATAATGAACTAAACACACAGGTAACATTATACAGACTGCACAGGTTGTACTTAGACATATGTATGTATGTATATACACACACACATATATATATATTCATATTCACATGTAATAAAAAGTAAACACAACTGGGTCTTGAATTTAAAACAGAACAAGAAGAGATATATGGGAGGACTTAGAGGGAAGAATGGGAAGGGATAAATGATATAGTTGTATTATAATATCAAACTAATGAAAAAGAAATATTTTATCTTTTAAAAGCTAGGCAGAGCTCATAAGTATTACAGAGTATTAACAATATTTTGAGCCCTGAATAAAATAGTGTCTTAGCTAGGGTTTCTATTGAAGAGATGAAATAGCATGTACAAAAGCAAAAGTGAGGAATGGTTTATGGGCTTACACTTCCACATTGCTATTCATCACGGAAGAAGTCAGGACAGAAACTCAGGACAGGGGCCTGAAGGCAGGAGCTGATGCAGAGGTCATGGGGGGTGCTGCTTACTGTCTTGCTCAGCCTGCTTTCTTATAGAGCCCTGGAACATCAGCCCAGGGATGCACCTCCCACACACAATGGATGGGGCCCTCCCCCATCAAGCACTATTTTAAAAATGCCTTAGAGGCTTGCCTGCAGCCCAGATCTTACAGAGGTATTTTCTTAATTGAGGTTCCCTTCTCTCAGATGACTCTAGCCTTTACCAAGTTGACATAAAACTATCCAGCACAGGTAGTGAATATATAAAGGTTAATTATACTTTTATGCATAAACATTACTATGAAAAGTTGGTTTGCTTATTGGAATATAATTCCCATATAACAAAACACAATGATTATGACTACATATAATATTTTTCACTATTAACTATATAAAACTATACATACATACTATGTACACATATCTAGTGTGCACATGTGTGCCTGTGTGTGTGTGTGTGTGTGTGTGTGTGTGTGTGTGTGTGTTTTGATGTGTAATGAGCCAGGATTTCACATATACTATATAAATACTGTATCAATATATACAGGCCTAGCATAACAATATATTTCTAAAAGATAGAAAAACACTAACATAAAAAGAACAACATCATTTTAGCATCATTGTCCTTTATAATTTATTCTATCAAGTGTTTTTTCTTAAAGATAATATTGCAAGTCCAGTGTCATCTATTTTGTCAAAACTCTAGAGATTCTGCTAGGGATAAACTCTAGTAGACATAGTTAAAAAGAAAATAGTCAGATATTAAGAAAACTTCATAGTATCCATATATGACTAAATTACTGTTACTGAAATACAACAGATTCCTTGCCTGAAAGGAAATAAGAGATATTTTCAGCAAAAATGTATTACCTCAGAAACTTCTAATAGCTACTAAAATAAACAAACGTTAAATATTTCTTAAAATTTGAAAAATTAAAAATGTATAACCTTATACTAAAGCATTTTAAATATATATACTTCTGAAAATACTAACTTTAATTTATAGTCCTGTTTTTTCTTTGATTGGTATTATCCCACCATATCTTCATAAGTAGAAGAAATAAAATCTGCCTTTGAAAATATACAAGTGACTAGAAATTTTAAAATTCTGGTATCAGGAACAGTTCTAAGCAACCAGTGAATGAAAGATGAGGGCAAAGGACTCAATTCAGAATAATCTGTTCTGCTGGCTGCTAGGGCATGGATTAATCTACTCACAAGAGAACACTTCCACCGAGAATCACCAGTCTACTGACACAATGTGAAAATGGGCTTTAATCCTGAGAAAAATAAAAAACAACTTTTCTTGTTCTAAATTCAAAGTGAAAGGAGGAAATTCTGTGTGAAGGCAGCCACTGGAGGGAGGGCTTGATGTTAGAATAAAACTAAAAGAAGCAAACATTTTATTCAGTGCTTTGTCTGAACATAGCATTCCACTAAGCTAATTTCTACTTGTTGAAATGACAATTGCTGACAATACTGCTTTCTCTTCATGAGAGTTAAACCTCCTTCTACTGAAAAACAATGCTGGCTCAACTGTTCTTCTTTGGTACACAAAATGTCAGTAATATAATGATACAGAAGCCTGGACTGACAAAGAACCAGCACCAGTCTTGGTCTTAGTATACTGAGTTCTAGATCTTATATTTGATATACTTGCTTATATGAAATATTATACATTAACTTGTATCAAGGCCTCCGTTGATTTTCTACACTTCTCAATACAGTGCTTGAAATCTTAACTAGAGCAAAAAGGTGTGAGGGAGAAAGAGAAACAAAAGGGAATGCCAATAGGAAAGGAAGCCATCAAAGTATCTCTATTTGAAGACAACTCAACTGTCCTGTTAAAGATACTACAGACTGGACCAGGGACTCAGTTCTAACAAGCACATTCAGCCGACTAGCAAGAGGCAGGGTTACATTCAACAACCTGGTTTTTCCAACACTGAACAGCCAAAAACAAATGGGAAGAAAATCCTATTCACAACAATTAAAGTAACAAAATTGAGCAATTAGGTAAAAGGACTCTATAATGAAATTCTTAAATAAGAGAAGACAGGAAGCCCTCTCATGCTGTGGGTCCCAAGGTTGCTGTTATGCAATGACTGTGTTGCTAAAAGCCATCTTCAGAGTCAAACAGTCCCCATTAAGATTTCAATGACATTCTTCACAGACCTAAAGAAAACCCTCAGATTTGTAAAAGCAAAGGACCACTCAAATGGCCACAGCCATCCTGGAGAGAAGGCACAATGAGGGAAGTATCATGATGCCTTATCTTAAGCTAGACTACATACAGAACAGGAGGCATCCACCCCTCAGAAAGCAAGATAGTAGAAGAAGAAAATCAGCATTGCAGCCACCTTTGGCAAAGGTATAAAATATGACTAGCAAAAACTAGTCTCTTTAACAAACAGTACTGGCAAAACTGGACATTCATGTTGCAGAAGAATTATTCTAGATCTGGCTCTTTCATCCATACCAATATCAAGTCAAGATGGCTTGGGGCCTTAGGGTAAAACCTGAAATTCAGAAACGATGAGAGGAAGACACAGAAGCTACTTTTAGAAACAGGAATATGCAAGGACTCTGACATAAAGACTCACATAGCATTCAAGTGTATATGCAATTATACAGATATTTGTATACACATGACATGAAACTAGAGGGTGAACAATGAGGAAAGAAAAGGAGGGCTACAGGGCTAGGAGAAGAAAACATAGGAGGATCACAATGAAGAAAAAACAAAATTATATTCTCTCCTACAAAGAATCAATATTTCATTGACACAATTATATTTACATGAAAGTGTAGAGGGAATATTAGTAAGTGTTAGGTCCTGCTGCAGGGTGTGGCTTGTATGGCCTGCCCTCTACCCCCTACCCGCCCCACCTCTCCATCTCTCTCTCTCTCTCTTTCTCTCTCTCT
>OU015758.1:36086356-36109790 GCA_907169655.1 Acomys percivali
TCTCTCTCTCTCTCTCTCTCTCTCTCTCTCTCTCTCTCTCTCTCCATTCCCCCTCTCTCCCCTTTCCCCCTCTCTCTCTCCCTTTTCCCCACACCTCTGTACTCTCTCTCCTTCCCTTGCTCCATCTGTTTATTTAATCAATCAGTAAGAAGAGGCCAGTCAGAGGTGATAAGAGATAATAAGGACACATGTGGCCAAAATACAAGGGTATATTGGCATGAAAATACATTGAAACCCTACTAACAAAAACAAAGACGCAGATTAAAAGGAAAAAAATTAAACAATAAAACAAAGCCTGGTGCATTGTTCTCTATAAAGTTGGCACGTTTTGACTGGCCCAGCACTCAGAGGCAGAGGCAGAAGGATCTCTGAGTGCAAGGCCAGCCTAGTCTACATACTGACTTCCAGGACAGCCAGGGCTACACAAAGAAACCTTGTCTCCAAAAACCAAAACAACAACAAAAACATGGAAAACAGTTTCTGACAGTTGCCTTCTAACCTCCTCCACATGTACTATATGCATGCCAAGGCAAACATGCATACACACTTGCACATGTACCTACATACATATATACATACATACATTTCTTAAACTAAATAAAAAATTGTAAAAACAACAACAAAGGTATATGTTGAGAAATGCTAATTCAGAACATGGGTGTTCTGTCAAGAGATCACATTCAAAGGTCTTCTAGGTCTGTGTGATCTGGCTGAAATAGAAACACACCTTTAATCCAGGAGACAGAGGCAAACAGATCTGAGTTCAAGGTCAGCCTGGTGAAGAGCAAGTATCAGATAAAGAAAAGCTAAGATACAGGTGTGGTGATACATGCCTTTAATCCCAAATTATGGTAAAGTTAGTTGGTAGAAGGAAGCACCCATGTTTAAAAGTGATGTCAAATTGAGTGACAGAAAAGATAACGACTCAGAGAGATGACAGAATATGATGTGCCCAACTCTCACAAGGAGAGAGGAAAGGGAATGAGAAGAAGCCAGAAGAATAGAGCAGATTGCTGACTCAGTCTGAGGCCAAACATAGCAACTCTGAGCCAAGAGAGAAGCCAGATTGAGTAAATCAGCTGGGACAAGAGAGAGCCAGAACATCTGACTTGAACCAGCTAGCCGGCAGCACTGAAAGAACAAGTAGGGTGAGCTTGTTAAGCAGTAAGTCTCAGAGGCTGAAAACATTCTAGGCCTAGGTTAGATTGTATGGAGGCCAGAAGCTTCCAGAACTAGGCATAGGCCAGCAGAAGGAGGTAGTAAGCCTCTCTCTCTCTCAGATGACAATTGAACAAGGAGAATAAAAGTTACTTTTACAGTTACATCTTATAATAATAGTCCCAGATAAAAGGTTGTAAGGTAAGTCCCTCAAAATTCATGTACTAAAATATAACCTCAAATGTGTTGACATTAGTAAGTGACTAGGTCACGTGTGTGCAGCACTCAGGAGTGGGAGTCGTCCTTTTAAAACCAAGTCCCAAGAGTTAAGAAGATGGCTCACTGGGCAAAGCACTTGCCATTCACGTAAAAGGACTGGAGCTTGGATCCCAAGCAGCCATAAAAATGCTAGTCAATATTCAAGTAGCAGAGGCCGGAGACTACTGGAGCAAGGATGGCCAGTTAAACTAACTGTATCAGTGAGCTCTGGGTTCAAGTAGCACACCCTGTTGCCGCTGAGCTCTACATGCACGTGCACCTGCACACAGATATGCACTCCCACACAAGTGAACATGAAAACACACACCAGACACATCTGCAACAGAACTTCAATGGCTCTTAAGCTCACTGCTCCTCAACAGTCTTTGCAAGAGCCCAACGTACAGATGATTTCAATAAATTGCTTGCATGTAACTTCTATCTAAAGCAACTTTTTTTAACAAAAGTAACCAGATTTTTTTGCTACTTAAAAGAAAAAAAAGTGTAACTTGACAGGTGCACCAAAATACTCACCTACAAATGCCTAGTATCTTATACACACTTACACACACACACACACACACACACACACACACACACACAACATAAAAGGTAAAAACTGAAAATAATAGAAATTATTCATAAGGTCTGGAGCTAAGCAATAGTAAGCTACTGCTTTAGTCAGCCAACTACATCCTTATTTAACTCACATATACCAAGTTCAAGTTGATGTTTCTCCAGCCTTAAATCATCTCAGGACAAGATATTGTTAGCTAGAGATCATTTCTACAATCCAAAGCCCAACAGAATTATTCAAACTTAACACTCCTTAGAAATTTAGCCTGCCCTACCTTGCTTTGCCAGAGACTACCTTATAACAGATGTGGTTCTCAACAATTTTCTCCTGGATCTGCCTGGAGACCAAAACCTAGTGTTGTTCCTGTAACCATGTATAGGGAGCCATGCCTTTCATTTATTGGAGGAATTGTGGGCAACATTAAACTCTTCTTACATGTTGGCCTTTCTTTGCATGTTGCCACTTACAGCATTTGCCTTATTTCATGAGACTGTGTAGGTGCTATAATAATCAGATAGACAAATGGGCACAAGTGTTGGGCAGACTCTGCATATGGGAAGGACATGACTCATGGGGGACTGTGGTATCCTCAAAAATGCCCCCAATGAGACTGAACAAACCTCTGAGATTCATAACCTCCACCATATAAGAGCTGGCATGGGTAACCCATAGCAGACAGGCTAGTGGTTTTGTAAAACTTTGATCTATGTTAGGCATTCCCTCACTATATCCATCCATTCCTCTCTCCTCTCCCTCTCCCTTGCCTTTCTTCCCCTCTTCTTGTCCGGTTGACTAGGGTTGGAAAAGCCATGTTGTGACCCGCCCCCACCCTATCAGAACCACACATGTTAAGTGAGGCTTCCTGCCAACAGCCACATGAGTAAGCTTGGAGTAGATCCTACAGACACAAAATTACACAAGTGTAGCCCCGGCTGACATCTTAATCGCATCAGAGGTTCTAATTCAGAGCTTCCCAGCTAAGAAGTCCCTAAATTTCTGACACTGAGAAGCTGTGTGAGATGATAAAGGCTTTTGCTTTAAGCTGCTAAATTTGGGGATAATTTATTACACAGCAATAGGCAACATATATTTAAATCCTTAATGAACTAGTGAATGTCACTTAGGCTTCCAGATTCATTAGTTCTCATCAGCACTGAACTGCCTAGTGATTTTCCAATTCAACAGTAATTTATGTTCCATGCGAGGAAGAAGCCTCCTTTAGATCTGCTAAAACAGAAATGGTATCTTGAACAGCCTTTGCATTTGAAAACAAATGATAAAAAATTAGTATAAACTTTGGTATTTTCAGTAATGAGTTGACCTAGCTAAAAATCTTTATTCATTTTAAGAAGAAACAGAATGAAAATGGGAGTAAGGAAACTTACATTTTTAATTAAAACAGTTAAAAGTATAAACACATATGCTTGTTTTGATAAAATAATTATACAAGTTTCTTGTTAAGAAAAATATTCAGAATAAATAAGCTTGTTTTAAAGTTTATTTTCCATGATAAAACTGGAAAAAAATGTTACCATCTTCACCATTCACAGTCTCAAGAGGATGAATTCTTAGTTTTAAAAAGCCACCTGTCAAACACATCAGTACTACCTGACTTAATACACTGACCATCTATAATATAAAGTATTCAGTAGCCCTTTAAGAGTAGAAAATAGATTTTTACAGTGATGTGATGCTGGAGTGAATGGCCCACACAGCCACTAGTACAATCAGTTTTGTTGGTCTTAGAACAAAACCTAGAATTCAGATCAGAATTCCAAGTCTAAGACAGGAGGAAAAGGAAGACACTGGTGACCGGAGGACACAAGAGTCTAGGCAAGAGCAGAAGCTACTTGCACTGCTCAGGGAAGAGTCTGCAGCAAGTGCCAAACTGCAGATACTGAAGGTATCTGGACAAGAACAAGAAGAGGAGTGGTATAACAACGAAAACATAAAGGTAAAGTCATGCTGCAACGTTGGGTGCTATGAGCATCAGGGAGTTAGCAGCAAATGCAGGGCGTGTCCATAAGCACGTACTGTCTCAACAGTGAGAGCACAGCGAACAGAACACTTGGTTCAGCCCCAGGAAATAACCTGCCCTAGGACTGCCTTGCAGAATAAAAGCCTAGTGTAGTAGGGATTTATTTTCAGATCAAAAGAATAGATTTTTACATAAATTAGAAAGAAACCAATTTTTAAATATAAATCTGATCTCTTAAGGTTCCTCAACTTTCCAACTTACACAGACTTTTGATTTTTGTGGTACCATTAACTAGTAATATCAGGGAACACATATTAAGGAAATGCCATATCACTAAGCTGTATCCATTTCCCTTTTTAAAACTATCCTATTTTGAGACATAGTCTAACAAATTGCTAAGCCTGGCTTCACACTTGTGATCCTCTTGCCTCATCCGCCTGAGTGGCTGGGCCCACAGGCATAAGATACTACACCTGGCTCTGTGCAGTATTATGGAGTATAATGTTCTATTATTATCGAATAGAGCTGAGTAACATTTAGGAGATAAAAATTAGGCATATCTGTGAATAAATATTAAACTCTAATGACTCAACAAATTAATAATTTCACCAAAAGTAGAATAAGGTTAGAAGTATTTTCCAAATTATCCAAATTAACCAGTAAAAATTGAGCCATGAATAAGGCCGTGATGGAAACAACCTAAGTGTCCCTCAGTAGAAGAATGGATAAAGAAACTGTGGTAAATTTACACTGTGGAATACTACTCAGCTATTAAAAACAAGGAATTCGCAAAATCTGTGGACAAATGGATTGAACTAGAAATGATCAGAATGAGTGAGTTAACGCAGAAGCAGATAGAGTCAAATGGTATACACTAGCCCAAGAGGCATGCCCCATGAAAGTCTTCACTTAACAGGAAAGTGGGTCAGAGGGGAGGACATCCTATTGGGATGAGAGAAGAATGGGAGAATGGGGAAATAGAAAGATCCAGAGGGTCCTAGAAACCTACAAGAAGAACATTATGACGGGCGGATCTGGGCCCAGGGGTCCTGCTCAAACTAGGACAGTAGCCAAGGACAATGCATGCAGTAAACTTCGAACCCCTACCCAGATCTAGCCGATGGACATGGCATTCTCCACCATTGAGTAGAGAGTGGGGATTGACTTTTACACGAACTCTGATGCCCCATATTTGACCATGTACCCAGATGGGGAGGCCTGGTGGCACTCAGAGGAAGGATAGCAGCCTACGAAGAAGAGACTTGATACCCTATGAGTATATACAGGGAGAGGAGGTCCCCCTCAGTCACAGTCATAGGGGAGGGGAGTAGGGAAAAAGCAGGAGGGGGGAGGAATGGGAGGATACAAGGGAGGGGATAACAATTGAGATGTAATATGAATAAATTAATAAAATATTTTTTTAATTAAAAAAAATTTGAACCATGACTCTGCTTTACTGGCAGAAGTAAACAATACTTCCTCAAACTACTTGGCATAAAATAATAAATTTTTAAAAGTACTGTTATTTCTTGGACGGAGGTCTTTGGTATCTATCTACCTATATATGTCCTTCTCCATATTCCTTCATTTACAGCACATGCTGTATCATCCTATGTCCTGTGAGAATTCAGACAGTATTGATGAAGATTTTTGATCCAAAATACTTGGAACAAGACTGTTTCAGATTTCACAGTACCTCAGATTTGGGGATTATTTTCATAGACTTTATAGAAGAAGCTTATAAAATTCAAATCAATACTCTTCCAAAATCTGATATTTTTTGAGTATCATATATATGCACATAAAGTTTTTAATTCAGGATTTTGGATTAACAATGCTATGTCTAGGTTCTTGTATCTCTATTTCCTAGCTTCTTAACATCAGAATGATAATGTTACTCTACACAAAGATTCATATATAAGTATCTGAGTCATGTTAGTGGTTCTAATGTTATTTAATTCCTAAAATACTAGCATGTCCTAAATGGCTAACAAAACCCATGCCAAGAAAATAGCAATAGCATCACACACACACATACACACACATACCATTTAAATTCTATTAAATATTCCTTTTCT
Organism: Acomys percivali; assembly: GCA_907169655.1. Lineage (NCBI taxonomy): Eukaryota > Metazoa > Chordata > Mammalia > Rodentia > Muridae > Acomys > Acomys percivali. The sequence continues at coordinate 36,092,406 of OU015758.1, forward strand.
TGTTGTATCTAACTAACACCTGTTCACTACCAAGCCCTAAATATACCTCATTACATCATGCAAAAGGCAAATCCATATTTTAAAAATATTATAAATCTCGATAGATAGCTCAAGATGATCTCTAGAGATTCCAAGATGATGGTGCCTATCACGCAGTGTATCTGATCTACTGCAGGGAGACCAGGGACCTGACAGAAAGCCACAGAGTGCAAGAACTGGAGAACACTAGGTGAGTGGGGACCCACGAAGTTCAGACCACATGCGGGCCTGGTCCTAGGTCAACCAACAGCCCACGGAGGATGGAGGACGGGAAACCAGTCCCTGGATGCTGGTACAAAACCTGCCTGCAAACTGCAGCTGGGCTTTATAACCCGAACCTGATCAGAGCTCCTGGCCTGAGTAAATCTCAAGGAAATGGGTGGATCTGTCCTAAGACCCCCCTACCGGACCCCAGGCCAGTCCACAGAAAGCCCCAGGGGCTACAGAGAAGCCCAGGTGGCTGTGAACAAGTGACCCAGCCACAGTGGTGTGTCTGAATGGGAACAGACAGGAACCTAGCCATTGGCCACAGCGGTCCGTCCCTGCACAATTAGGCAGATAGGACCCAGCCTAGCCAGCCTGCAAGGCCCAGCAGGGTCTCCCATGCTCTTGGGTGAGGCTGGGCAACCCTGAGGGATCAGGACAGTAACCTAAACAGCAACTCAAACAAACAGGACTGAACCGCCAAAGTTGTGCTATCTAAAAGGGTCCAGGGAGGAGCCTAACTACTGGCCACAGCTGTCCACACCTCCACAACAGGGCAGATAAAACCAGGCCTAGCCAGGCTCCACAGCCCGGCAGGGTCTCCCATACTCTTGGGATAGGCTGGACAACCCTGAGGGGTCAGACAGAAAACTAAACAGTGGCCATAACTCATTGGGACTGAACTGCCTCAGTAGTGCAATCTGAACGGGACCAGACAGAAGCCTACCTCTGCTGACCCAGTGGGGAGCCCACAGCATGGAACAAAGTCTTCTGGAGTGGAAACCAGGTCAACTGCCTGTTCCGGGAAAGAATTCTCTGTTCCCCACAGGCAAGGGCACTTGACCTATAATCACTCACCAACTATCCACTCCCAAAGGCCATTGAAGGACACCAGAAGCTACTTCCCAACATCAAAGACAACAAGATGACTAAGGGCCAGAGTAAGAACAGAAATAACAAAATCCAAAACAATCTGGCATCTCCAGATCCCAGCTATCCCAAAGAAAGCAACCCTGAGAACTCAAACACAACCAAAATGCAAGAAAATGACCTCAAATATTTAGTAATGAAGATGATAATGGAAGAAATGAATAAAATTCATAAACAAATGCAGGAAGATGCAGCAAACCAGGTTGAAGACATAAAAAAAGGACTAAAGAGAGGCACTGGAAGAAATTCTGGAAAATACAATCAGATGAAGAAAGTCAATAAGTAGTTCATGCTCTGAAGATGAAAATGGAAACAATGATAAAAGCACAGACAGGAGAAAGATGGGAACAAGAGAGCTTAGAGAAGAAAGCAAGCAATACAGAGGTGAGCTTCTCAATAGAATCCAATAAATAGAGGAACACATCTTGGGACTAGAAGATACAATTGTAGAACTCGAATCAACCATCAAAGAAGATGGTAAATCTGAAAAATTACAGACAAAAAACAACCAAGAAATCAAGGACACAATGAAAAGACAAAATCTGAGGATAATAGGCATTGAGGAAAGAGGAGAAACCTGACTCCAAGGCCCAGAAAATATCTTCAACAAAATCATAGAAGAAATTTCCCCAATTTAAAGAAGGAGATGCGTATAAACATACAAGAGGCCTACACAACACCAAATAGAATAGACCAAAAAAAGAAAATCTTCCCACAACATAATAATCAAGACACAAAATATACCGAAAAAATAAAATAAAAGCAGCAAGAGAAAAAGGCCAAGTAACATAAAATGGCAAACCTATCAGAACTACATCTGACTTCTCAGCAGAGACCATGAAAGCCAGAAGGGGCTAGACAGCCTGCAAAAACGATGAGAGCACAGATGCCAGACCAGACTTCTATACCCAGCAAAACTATCAATAACCACTGATGGAGAAAACAAGATATTCCATGACAAAAACAAATTCAAACAGTACATTTCCAAAAATCTGGCCTTACAGAAGTTAATAGAAGGAAACCTCCAACCCAAAGTGACAAGCTACAACCAAAATTACATGGGAAATAGATAAGTACACTGTTGCAAAAACATAACCACACAAACATTCTAGTGAAACCAACATCAAAATCAAGAGACTTAACAGTCACTGGTCATTAATATCTCTCAACATTAATGGTCTCAATTCTCCATTAAAAAGACACAGAAAAACTGAATGGATGCACAAACAAGACCCAACATTGCTCTGCATTCAAGAAACACATCTCAGCCATAAGGATAGACATTACCTCAGGAATATTCCAAGCAAACGGACACAAGAAGCAAGCTGGTGTAGCCATTTTAATATCTAGTAAATTGACTTCCAACCAAAATTAATCAAAAGAGATGAAGATGGTCACTTCATACTCATCAAAGGTAAAGTCAACCAAGATGACATCACAATTCTAAACATCTACGCTCCCAATACAAGGACACCCACATTTGTAAAAGAAATATTAACAAAGATTAAATGACACAATGACCCCCACATATTAATAGTGGAAGACTTCTGCATACCACTTTCACCAAAGGACAGGACATAAAAACAGAAATTAAATTGAAAAATAACGACAATAACCAACATTTGAATCAAATGGATCTAACAGATATATACAGAACTTTTCACCCAAACACAAAGGATTATACCTTCTTCTCAGCACCCCATGGAACCTTCTCCAAAATTGATGATATAGTAGGTCACAAAGCAAGCCTCAACAGATTGAAGAAGATTGAAATAATACCTTTTATCCTATCAGATAACCAAGGTCTAATGATGGACTTCAACAAAAACAGAACTATCAAAAAGCCCACACATACACGGAAACTAAACACCTCTCTATTTAATGACAACTGGGTCAGGGAAGAAATAAAGAAAAAGACTTCCTGAAATTCAACGAAAATGAAAGAACATACCCAAATTTGGGGGACACATTGAAAGAGGTACTAAAAGGAAAATTAATAGCACTAAGTGCCTTTATAAAGAAATTGGAAAGATCCCATATAAGCAACTTAATGACACATCTGGAAGCCCAAGGGAAAAAAGAAGCAGAAACACCAAAGAGGAGTAGACTTCTTGAAATAATCAAACTCTGGGATGAAATCAATAAATTAGAAACAAAGAGAACAATTCAAAGAAGCAACAAAACCAGGAGATGGTTCTTTGAGAAAAATCAGCAAGATAGATAAACTGTTAGCCAAACTAACTAAAATTCAGAGAGACGCAATCCAAATCAACAAAATCAGAAATGAAAAGCGAAACATAACAACAGACAGAGAAGAAATACAAAGAATCATAAGATCCTACTCCAAAGGCATATATGCCACAAAATTTGAAAATCTAAGGGAAATAAGCAATTTTCTTGATCGATTCCACTTGCCAAAATTGAATCAATATCAGATAAACAAATTAAATAGTCCTATTTCTCCTACAGAAATAGAAGCAATCATTAATAGTCTCCCAACCAGAAAAAAAAAAAAAAAGCCCATGTCAAAGTGGTTTCAGGGCAGAATTCTACTAGACCCTCAAAGAGGCGCTAATTCCATTACTCTTCAAGCTACTCCAAAAGATAGAAATGGATGCAACATTACCAAACTCATTCTCTGAGGCCACAGTCACATTGATACCTAAATCTCACAAAGACCCAACAAAGAAAGAGAATTTCAGACCAATTTCTCTGATGATCATTGACGAAAAAATACTAAATAAAATACTCACAAAACGAATACAAGAACATATCAAAGATATCATTCACCATGAGCAGGTAGGCTTCATTCTAGGCATGCAGAGATGGTTTAATATATGGAAATCAATCAAGGTAATACACCATATAAACAAACTGAAAGAAAAAAAACCCACATGATCATCTCCTTAGATGCAGAAAGAGCATTTGACAAAATTCCAACACCCATTCATGTTTAAAGTTTTGGAGAGATTAGGGATACAAGGCACAGACCTAAACATAATAAAGGCTATCTACAGTAAGCCAATAGCCAACACCAAAACAAGTGGAGAAATACTCAAAGAAATTCCTTTAAAATCAGAGAACAGGCAAGGCTGCCCAGTTTCTCCATATATCTTCAATATAGTTCTTGAAGTTCTAGCCAGAGCAATAAGACAACAAAAGGAGATCCAAATGGGAAAGGAGGAAGTCCAATTATCCCTATTTGCAGAAGATATGAAAGTGTACAGAAGTGACCCTCAAAATTCCACCAGAGAACTCCTACAGCTGATAAACACCTTCAGCAAAGTGGCTGGATACAAAATTAACTCAAAAAAGTCAGCAGCCTTCCTATATACAAATGACAAATGTGCAGAGCAAACAATACAAAATATCTAGGAGTAACTCTAACAAACCAAGTGAAGTACTTACTGGAAAAAAACTTCAAATCTCTAAAGAAAGAGATTGAAGATGACAGCAGAAGATGGAATGATCTCCCTTGTTTGTAGATCGGGAGAATTAACATAGTAAAAATGGCCATCTTACCAAAAGCAATTTACAAATTCAATGCAATCCGTACACACAAAATACCTACACAATTTTTTAAAGACATAGAAAGATCAATTCTCAACTTCATATGGAAAAACAAAACCCCAGAATATCCAAAACAATCCTGTACAATAAAATATCCTCCGGAGAAATCTCCATACCTGATCTCAAGCTGTACCATGGAGCAACAGTGATTAAAAGAGCATGGTACGGGCACAGCAATAGGCTGCTTTATCAATGAAATTGAATCAAAGACTGAGAAATGAATCCACACACATATGGTCACTTGATTTTTGATGTCTGTGACTGAGGGGGATCTCCTCCCCCTGTATATGCTCCTAGGGTATCAAGTCTCTTCTTGGTGACCTATTATCATTCCTCTGAGTGCCACCAGGCCTCCCCATCCAAGGGACATGGTCAAATATGGGGCACCAGAGTTTGTGTGAAAGTCAGATCTCCTTCTCCACTTAACGGTGGAGAACGTCCTGTCCATCAGCTAGACTGGGTAGGGGTTCGAAGTTTACTGTCTATATTTTCCTTGGCTGGTGCCATAGTTTGAGGAGGACCCCAGGGCCCAGACCCGCCTGTAGTTTTCCAGGACCCTCTGGATCCTTCTATTTCCTCATTCTCCCAGGCTTCTCACCCCTAAAGTCTCAATAGGATGTCCTCCTCTCTGACCCACTTCCCTGGTAGGTAAAGTTTTTCATGGGGGCGTACCCCTTGGACTAGTGTCTCGATATAAGTGAGTATATACCATTTGACTCTTTTTGCTTCTGGGTGAACTCACTCATTATGATAATTTCTAGTTCAATCCATTTGTCCAGAAATTTTGGAAATTCCTTGTTTTTAATAGCTGAGTAGTATTCCATAGTGTAAATATATCACAGTTTCTTTATCCATTCTTCTACTGAGGGACATGTAGGCTGTTTCCTTGTTCTGGCTATTATGAATAAGGCTGCTATGAACATGGTTGAGCATATGTCCCTGTTGTGTGGTATTGCATCTTCTGGGTATATTCCAAGGAGTGGAATAGCTGGGTCTTGAGGAAGCCCTATTCCCATTTTTCTGAGAAAGCGCAAGATAGATTTCCAAAGTGGTTGTACTAGTTTGCATTACCACCAGCAATGAAGGAGTGTTCCTCTCTCTCCACATCCTCGTCAGCATGTGGTATCAGTTGAGTTATTGATCTTAGCTATTCTGATGGGTCTAAGATAGAACCTCAGTGTCGTTTTAATTTGCATTTCTCTGATGACTAAAGAGGTCGAGTATTTCTTTAAGTGTTTCTCCGCCATTTGATATTTCTCTGTTGAGAATTCTCTGAGCCCCATTTCTCTATTGGGTTATTTGGTTTGGTAGTGTTTAATTTCTTGAGTTCTTTATATATTTTGGATATTAGACCTTTGTCAGATGAAGGGTTGGTGAAGATCTTTTCCCAGTCTGTAGGCTGTCGCTTTGTTCTCTTGACAGTGTCACCTGCCTTACAGAAGCTTCTCAGCCTCATGAGGTCCCATTTATTAATTGTTGGGAAATGGACAATTTTCTCGACCGATTCCATTTGCCAAAATTGAATCAAGACCAGATAAACAAATTTAATAGTCCTATTTCGCCTATAAAAATAGAAGCAACCATTGATAGTCTCCCAACCAAAAAAAGCCCAGGGCCAGATGGTTTCAGCGCAGAATTCTACCAGTCCTTCAAAGAGGTGCTAATACCGATACTATTCAAGCTATTCCGAAAGATAGAAATGGATGGAATATTACCAAATTCATTCTATGAGGCCACAGTCACATTGATACCTAAACCCCACAAAGACGCAACAAAAAAAAGAGAATTTCAGACCAATTTCTCTTATGAACATTGATGCACAAATACTTAACAAAATACTCGCAAAACAAATACAACAGCATATCAAAGACATCATTCACCATGACCAGATAGGCTTCATTCCAGGCATGCAGGGATGGTTTAACATATGGAAATCCATCAATGTAATCCACCATATAAACAAACTGAAAGAGAAAAACCACATGATCATCTCTTTAGATGCAGAAAAAGCATTTGACAAAATCCAACACCCATTTATGTTTAAAGTTCTGGAGAGATCGGGAATACAAGGCACTTTTCTAAACATCATAAAGGCTATATACAGCAAACCAATAGCCAACATTAAATTAAATGGAGAGATACTCAAGGAAATCCCTCTAAAATCGGGGACCAGACAAGGCTGCCCACTTTCCCCATATCTCTTCAATATAGTTCTTGAAGTTCTAGCCAGAGCAATAAGACATCAAAAGGAGATCAAGGGGATCCAAATGGGAAAGGAAGAAGTCAAATTATCCCTATTTGCAGATGATATGATAGTGTATATAAGTGACCCCCAAAATTCCACCAGAGAACTCTTACAGCTGATAAACACCTTCAGCAAATTGGCAGGATACAAAATAAACTCAAAAAAGTCAGTAGCTTTCCTATATACAAATGACAAACAGGCAGAGGAAGAAATTAGGAAAATTACATCCTTCACGATAGCCACAAGCAATAAAAAATATCTAGGAATAACCCTAACCAAGCAATTGAAGGACTTATTTGAAAAAAACTTTAAATCTCTGAAGAAGAGATTGAAAATGACATCAGAAGATGGTGGGATCGGGAGAATTAACATAGTAAAAATGGCCATTTTACCAAAAGCAATTTACAGATTCAGTGCAATCCCTATCAGAATACCTACAAAATATTTTGAAGATATTAAAAGAACAATTCTCAACTTCATATGGAGAAACAAAAAGCCCAGAATAGCAAAAAACAATCCTATACAATAAAAAATCCTCTGGAGGAATCTCCATACCTGATCTCAAGCTGTACTATAGAGCAACAGTAAGTAAAACAGCATGGTACTGGCACAGCAATAGGCTAGTGTATCAATGGAATCGAACTGAAGACCCAGAGATGAATCCGCACACATTTGGTCACTTGATTTTTGACAAAGAAGCCAAATCCATTCAATGGAAAAACGACAGCATCTTCAACAAATGGTGCTGGTCTAACTGGATGTCTACATGTAGAAAAATGCAATTAGACCCCTATTTGTCATCATGCACAAAAATCAAGTCCAAGTGGATTAAAGACCTCAACCTAAAACCAGAGACATTAACCCAATTAGAGGAAAAAGTGGGGAAGAGCCTGGAACACATAGGTACAGGAGACAACTTCCTGAACAGAACACCAACAGCCCAGGCCTTAACGTCAACAATTAATAAAATTTTTAAAAATTAATAAAAAAAGAAATGGGGCTCAGAATTAAACAGAGAATTCTCAACAGAGGAATAGCTAATGGCTGAGAAACACTTAAAGAAATTCTCAACATTCTTAGTCATCAGAGAAACGCAAATCAAAACAACTCTGAGATTCCATCTTACACCTGAATGGCTAAGATCAAATACTCAAGTGGCACCACATGCTGGCAAGGATGTGGAGAAAGGGGAACACTCCTTCATTGATGGTGGGAATGCAAACTTATACAACCACTTTGGAAATCTACTGGCGCTTTCTCGGGAAACTGAGAATAGGGCTACCTCAAGACCCAGCTATTCTACTCCTTGGAATATACCCAGAAAATGTTCCACCACACATCAAGGACATATGCTCAACCGTGTTCATAGTGGTCTTATTCATAATAACCAGAACCTGGAAACAACCTAAATGTCCCTCAGTTGAAGAATGGATAAAGGAACTGTGGTACATTTACACTATGGAATACTACTCAGCTATTAAAAACAAGGAATTAGTGAAATTTGTTGACAAATGGGTTGAACTGGAAATGATCATACTGAGTGAGTTAACCCAGAAGCAGAAAGACTCATATGGACTCACTTATAATTGGACACTAGCCAAAAAGGGATGTCCCACAAAAGTCTTCACTTGCCAGGAGATTCGGATAGGTGTGAGGACATTCTATTGGTTCCCTAGGTGAGAGAAGTATGAGAGAATGGGAAAATAGAAGGACCCAGAGGGTCCTAGAAACCTATAAGTAGAACATCATGATGGGCAGATCTGAACCCAGGGGGATCTGCTCTAACTACTGCACCAACCTAGAACAATACATATAGTAAACATTGAACTACTCAGATCTAGCCAATGGACAGGACATTCTCCATAGTTATGTGAAGAGTGCAGACTGACTTGGACATGAACTCTGGTGCCCCATATTTGACCACTTCCCTATGGTGGGGAGGCTTGGTGGCACTCAGAGAAAGGATAAGCAGGCTACCAAGATGAGACTTGATAGATAGCCTATGACCATATAGTGGGAGAGGAGGTCCCTCTCGGTCATAGACCTAGGGAAGGGAAATAGGTTGAAAGCAGGAGGGAGGGAGGAATGGGTGGATACAAGTGAGGGGAAAACAATTGAGATGTAATCTAAATAAATTAATTTAATAATAATAAAAATTTAAAGAAAAATGATAAACTGCTGCTATATCTTCTTTCCTTAATTCTACTTCAGTACCTTCATTTCTTGCTTTAGAAGGCATACAATCCTTCACTAAAGCCTTCCTCATCCATTTGTTATTTGTTGTTTCAAGTGTTTGAATAATTTCAGATGATACATTTAGACCACATAAAATCTAATCACAGGTACACACACACACACACACACACACACACACACACACACAGTGGGGGGAGGCAGAGACAGAGAGAGATAGAGACCCATTCAATAGTAAATTAGTATGCTTAGACTGCTATAACAACAACAAAAAATGACAGGCACTAATGTAACAACAGTGAATTTCTCAAGTACTAGAGGATTGAGAGTGGATGTGCCAGCAGAAGGCTGTCCAGCAAGATCAGTCTGTACTGAAGGCTCCCTTCCTGCTTGTAGACAACTACATTCTTCCTGGAGAATAGGACTCTGGAATCTCTTCTTAAAATGGCACTAACCCTGTGGAATCAGGACCCCAATCATTATGCCCTCAATTAATAGTTTCCAAACACGCTATTGGGGGTTGGAGCTTTGGAAAATTGACTGGGTGGGAGGAAAAAAAAATGAATCCACAGAATTCTACCCCTGGCCACATCCAAATCATATCCTTATCACCAGCAAAACACTAAGTCTTAACCTATTTCAGAATCAATGCTAAAATTTAATGTCCAAAGTTACAGCTAAAAACATCTACATCAGATATAGATGAGATATGAGGTACAGTTTGCCCTTAGAAAGAACTCATCTGTATCCATGAACCCATAAAACCAGATAAATTATATACTTTAAAAATACAATGAATATGAATAAATTAATAAAATATATTTAAAAAATACAATGGAACCGGGCGTGGTGGCACACCCCTATAATCCCAGCACTCAGGGAAGCAGAGTCAGGCAGATCGATGTGAGTTCAAGGCCAGCTACAAAGTGAGTCCAGGAGTCCAGGACAGCCAGTGCTACACAGAGAAACCCTGTCTCGAAAAACCAAATAGATATAGATGATAGATAGATAGATATATAGATAGATGATTGATTGATAGATAGGTAGATAGATGGATGACAGATACACAAGGTAGGAGTGATCTCATGGGACTCCTAACAGTGGAAGCAGGGGCTATCACTGGTTCTTTTGTCTGCTTTTGGAACCTCTTTCCTCCTATTGAGTTGCATTGTACTGCCTTAATATTAGGGTTGTGCCTAGTCCTATTGTAACTTGATATTCCAGGTTGCTATCCCTGGGATGCTTGCCTTTTTCTGAAGGGAAAAAGAAGAGAGGTGGATGGATGGGAAGGGGAGGTAGAGGTAGGAGGTGGAGGTGGGAGGTGGGAGATGGGACTGCTAGGAGAGGAGGGAGGGGAAACTGTGGTCGGTATGTTCTATATGAGAGAAGAATGAAGAATAAAGAAAAAGAAAACAAACACAGTGGTAGGGACTGGGTACATAGCTCAGTTGGTAGAGCACTTGCCTGATAGTCAAGAAACTCTGGGTGTGGCCAGCACTTTGTAACACCATGGAGGTAGAAGCAGGAGGATCAGAAGCAAGCTCATCCTCAGCTACACAATGAGTTCAGTGTGGGGCTAGGCCGGGCTACATGAACGCTTACCTGAAAAGTAAAATTACAAGATGGGTACAACTGCCATCCTAGCCTGGGCTACGTAGCAAGTTTCAGGACAGCTTAGGCTAGGTAGCTGATCCCTGTCAAAACAAAGGAAGAAAACAAAGAAGGAAGGAAGGACGGATGGACGGAAGGAAGGAAAGAAGGAAGGAAGGAAGGAAGGAAGGAAGGAAGGAAGGAAGGAAGGAAGTTAGGAAGAAAGATTGATTCTGTGTGTGTCTGTATGTGTACACATGTGCATGTGTCGGAACACATTGCTGTTGAGTACATATGGCCGTCAGAGGACAGTTCTGGGGAGTGAGTTCTCTCCTTCCACTGTGGGTTCCAGAGACAGGGCTCAGTCACCAGCCTGGCTTACTCTGTTTTGAGACAAGCCCTGGCCTCAGCTAAGCCTTGGCTCTTTTCTGTCTGAATTTCTTCAATCTGCCTGGTCTCATCCATTTTAAATGCCACAACTTTCTAGATATAACGATTTAAGAAAAAGCTTCCAACTACATCAGAGTTAAAGCAAATGGGTTAATGTAATTTCCAAATTGAAGTTAGTATCAAAAATTTTCCTCAGTATAAAAGTAAGTGATATCAAGAAAAAGAAGGTATTCAAAGCAACACAGTCTTTTACTACCAACTAATCAATCTTTTAACACTTTTAAATTATCTCATTTGGGATTATAGTTGTGGCCACAATTCAAGTTTGTTTCATCATCTGTGCAAGGTAAACACAGCTAAGCTATGTGTTAAAGTAGAAAAGAGTCGCATGCCTTCACTCTCTTGGACATTAACTCTAGATTGTTAAGCCATACATAGTACCTCTCCTGCTGCTTTCTTATAACTGACCAACTATGATGGCAATGTGATTGGAAGATGGTAAGAATGCTACCTATCTCCCACAGTGGTTTGTGGTTAAACTCTTGTATACTGCTTGTAATCATGCTTTAAGGAATATTAAAGAGATTTCCAAGACCCCAACCACATCTGAGTCATCACCCCTATAAGCTCTGAGTACATCAAGACTATGATATTTATGATAACTCAAAACTGTACTTAAGTTTAAACAAAATATAAAACCTGCTATGAGGAAATATACATACAATAAATGCTATTACTCTGCAATCTGCCTGGCAGTAATATTTTCTGAGACAAAATCTATTACATACATTGCAAACGACAGTGCTTCCAAAACAAGGGGAACGACAGTATAGGGACAGCAACTTACTTGTAACTTACCTACAAAGCTTTGAGTATGTCAGTAATCTGTCACGTCACATGTTGCAAAGCAATGAATTTCAGTTAGCCAAAGAATGATAAGAAAATTATGGCATAATTTTTCATTATTTAAACTACAGAAAAATGACTGACATAAATGAGTCTTCTAACTCTAAGACTTGAGAAATGTATGTTCCCAAAGTATTTTTTAATAAATTATGTTTGCATTAAAAAGTCCAATATTAAAAAAATTGTTACTGTAACCTAGTGGACATTCAAGCATTCTTCAGTAAGATACTTCTTTTAATTTTAAATATTATATGTAAAAATATTTTAATGAGTAACATGATGGTTCATTCCTTTAATCCTAGATTTGGGGAGACAGAGACAGGTGGATGTCTTTGAGTTTGCGACAAGTCTGATCTATACAGCAAGTTCCAGGCCAGCCAGAGTTGCATAATGAAAGCCCGTCTGGGAAAAAAAAAATTGTTGTCAACTCAATCTCTGCCATAGGAGCAAAAGTCATGTATTACATATTCTCAAGAATTTAGCTTATTCTGCAGGACTATACATAGCTCACACCTTCCAGACAATGGCTACTGAACCACATAAATAGAAACATATTACCAGATATGGAGCAGGCTTCCTGGATTACTGAAAGCCAAGTGTATTGCTTCAGAACCACATGGAAGTGACTGGGGATTTGCACTCCCTCACCCTCCTCCCCACTCCACTCCAATCTGTGGATCTATATTATTCTCATTACTTGGTTGTTGGGTCCTCTGTGCTGTCAGTCATGGCGCTCACTGTCTATTATCATTACTGATCTCCTTTGTCACTGTCCTCCTAGCCACATCAGACTGCTTCAGTGCTACCTAGTGTATCTTTACTCTTCATCACTTTGCGTCCTGTTCCCTTCTCTTCTCAGCTGCCAAACAAAGGAGGTCCGCTTCACAGGTACAGCCAGCCAATCAATATACCTTTTTCCTTTCAATTAAAGAACAAAACGACAAGCGAATCAGGGAGATCTTTGGTTTCTCTGAGTTGTTTTAATCATAATCTGATACTGAAAGTTTTGTTCATTGTACAAAAACGACCTTACAGCTTTGTTTTTGTTTAATTTCTAAGTATGAGGTGATTGGAGACACCTAGGCTATAGTCATTTGAGAGTTTTTACTATTATAAAACTTTGGGGTTAAAAAGCAAGAAAACGCATCATACTTGCCATCTTAAAAGGTAACTCATAAAGTTTTATTAAAATCAGATTGTAAATGAACAAGCTTGAGACATAGCTCAATGCTGTAACACTTGACTAGCATGCATAACATCCTGGTCCAATCCATAGTATGACACACACCCCAAAAAGCTGGGACTCGTTGCCCCACCTGTAAACCTATGATTTCAGTATGTGTGTGGCTGTGACAAGAAGAATCGTGAGTTTGAAGCCAGCCTAGAATACAAAGACTATTTCAAAAACTCCAAAGAAGAAACGTCAGTGACCAGAAGGCACAGGTGAAAAAATGTTTAACATCACCAATTATCATAGGACTGGGAATCAAAACCACAGACAGCCCTATATAGTTATGAGTATGGCAATTACTTCTATTTGAATGGTGTTTTGAAGATGTAGAGAAACAATCACAATTGTGTGTGCAAATTAGAACTCTGTGCATTGCTGGTGGGAAATAAAAATCAGGTAGTCATTGTGGTAAACAGCATGGCAATTCTTTCAAAAACTTATACACAGAGTTACATGTCAGTCAGCTTTCTGTTACTATAATAAGTACTAAGTCAATCAACATACAAAGAGAAAAGGTTTTCTTTGGCTCCCAGTTTTAGAGGTTTCAGTGCATTTTTTGATTGGCCTTATTGCTTTTGTACCTCTGGAAGGGAGCGCGTTATGGTGGGAGCAGAGAGAAGCACATGGCAGAGCAAAGTGCTCACTTCTCAGCCAGGAAGCTCAGCAAAGGGCAGAGCAGGGAGCTAAGGTTCCACTCTCCTCTTCACAGTCACGTTCTCAAAACTGGAAAGCCTCCAGCCAGCACCTACTTTTTCCCCCCTAGCACTTCTCTGAGGACCAAGCACTAAGACACAAAGTTTCAAGATACACATGAGTCCAAATTACTACAGATCAAACAGTTTCACTTAAGGATACATAACCAGAAGAAATGAAAGTAAGGCAAACAGATGTTTGTACATGGGGCAGCAGCATTTACAGTAACCAAAAAGTGAAAGTAACCTGAGTGTCCACAGATAAATAAAGAGATACATTTATACAGTGATTATTATATTCAGCTTTGAAAGGAAGGATACTCTGGCATATGCAATATCATAGTTGAAACTTGGGGACACTGTCCTACGTTAAGTACGCCAGTCACAAAAGGACAAATGCTGTATAAGTGAACTCACAGGGTAAATCCATAGTAGTCAAGGTCAGAGACAAAAGGAAACTCCTTTGCTGCCAGGAGCAATGGGGAGTTGGCAATGAGGAGTTTGAGTTTAACAGGTAAAATCAGTACAGAGGGGAGAAATAGTCACTAAATACGGACACCATTGGGTAAACCCGGTCTAACACAACCAAAGGAACACACACATTACATTAACTGACTGAACGCTGGTAACTCTGTTAACTGCTCCATAAAAGCACGGATGTACCTTTACATGTGTACTGGCCCTCACAAAGCTGACCCTCCTCATAGAGCTAAGTTGGTGGGGAATAAATATGACCTCTCATAAACATAACAAAGCACCGGATATTCTTTCTCCAGACTGCTAATCCCTGTATCTTTCCTATTCCAAGTGATGACAAATGTGTTTCTACCTTAGCACCTCTGTATTCACCTAAACCATAAACCCATAACTGCACAGTCCAGTCCCTCACTTAATTCAGATCTCCAATCAAGGAGGCCTTTCTTTCCCAAAGAGGACTCTGACCCTGCTCACCTTCTCTAAGACAGCACTCTACCCTCCACTTGCGAGCCTTCTTCTCACTACATATTATGAATTTGCTATGGATTGCGCTCCACCCAATAGCATAAGCGCATCAGCAGCGCAGGACTTTCTGTTTTATTCACTATTAGCTTCTCTGAGCATGGGTCGTTTCCTGATGTACTGAAGGTGGCTACTCAATGCAGCTGGATAAATGGATAGATGCTCACAGCCTTATAAATTGTATCTTCCTCTTGGCCTGGATACTGTTCTACCTTTCAGAAGTGCTGCTGTAGCAGCAGCCAAAACGCCATTCCAGCCAGTCCTTCACTTCTCACCCCTTCCATGGTTAAAGGGACCAGATTCCTAGTTTAAAAGTAGAAAAGTTTTACACACCGCTCCATTCCAGCACTGACAGTGAAACCCAAATTTAGCACTTGAAAGAGTTAAGGGTATCTGAGAATAAGAAGAAACAGAATACTAGTTTTGGCAGGGCTTTAAGGCAAAATCAAACCATGTACTTTAAGAGCGTAACTACACCGCACCTATTTAAAAATAAACAATGCAAGGCAATTAGCAGATCCAGACCACAGAACTTTCCCGCTACATTTTTTTTTTTTTAGGACAGTGCGATTTGTCTTTAAGATGCAGGCCAAACACACTTAGACAGAAGTGACTTGTTCCAAAAGATAGACACTTAGAAAAAACGAGATGCACGTGATGTGGGAGAAAAAAAGTCTGCTTCCAAAAGTAAGTAGCTAAGAGAAGATTGTACACATCTTGCTAATGTTCACGCGATACAAGTTTTGAGGGCATTTCATAAAGGGACACTTTAATGTTTGCGACGAGGGGATGCCAAGGCTTTAGCAGCTAACACTTTTTTTTTTATTAAAAATGAACAAGCAAAAACAACTTCAACCAGACAACTGCCATACAATAAGTGGAGGGTCCTTTACTGTAAGGTCTCTCAGGTGACAAGCACAGTCTCAGGGGCTCAGACACAAGGCTAGCCACCCCAGGACACACGTGTTCCTCCTGCCTGCAGAGTGGACAAGGCAGGTGGAGGCAAGGCCTTTGCAAAGTGCTGGACCCAGGTGAGGGAAGTGGCCACAGAGCCAGCTTCCCGCCCGAACCCCAGCCAGGCCGCCCCTCTGCCAGCGGCGGGGACGCAGACGTTGCCAGCGCCATCCTACCTGAGCTGTGCCCCAAGCTGCACGGTTGCGGGGTTATAGGAAGGAGGAGGCGTGGTCTTCCAGCTCTCAGGGCGAACTCCCTCGCGCCCCCGCTCCCAGTCGCTCGCTCACTCGGGATGCGCGCCCCCAGCAAGTTCGAGTTGCACTTCCGGGGTCTGCAGGGAACTTAAACGTCATCACGTACGCGACCGCCGCGGAGCCAACAACCCGGAAATGGGCGGGGCGGGCCTCTGTCTCTGTTCCTGATGTGCTAATGGGTGCGTGAGCTAAGCCAGTGGGTTGTTCTGTGTTGAGTGTCCTTGTCGCACTCCGCTGGCCTAAAGCCTCCTCCTGGCTGGCCTTAAGCGAATTCCCCATTCTTGGTTTGTGTGGCTCGTGTGTTTTACTCTAGATGACACGGGGGCGGGGCGGGGGGCGCCTAGGTTTGAAAGATTTTTATTTACCAGGAAATTAAGAGAGGAAGTAAATGCTAACAAGCTAATGACAGCTGACTCAAATAAGAGGAGTGTTGCTGTTTTATTTTTCCAAGATAGGCTTGAAAATGGTTCTCTTAATGATTGATTAGGGGTGAGCAATAGGTGCAAATGATTTTAAATTTTTATGTGATATTCTGATTTCTTTACCGCCCCCCCCCCAACAAAAACCATTATTTTACCAATAAAGGCCGAAGAGAGTACTGGAGACACAACTATGAGCAACCACTGACCTGAGGAAAAGGTGGCAGCTAGCAAACCTACATTTGCAATATTTTCAGAGAGAAGACTCCAGAATTTTTGGAAGTACACTGTAACCCATTCCCATAATTCGTGGTTCTTAATCTCAACTCCTGCTTTCTTCAAAACAAAAGACAATGTGATTTGTTGGCATTGTGCCCTATTCCAACTGTATGAGCACAATGACTTTATCTTGTCTTTTTAAGGTATCCTCAACCAGGACAAGATGCCAGTCAGAAAATATACAATAAATGTCGCTTGGATTAAATTAGTGCTTATCTATTACACTAGTTGGAGAAACTTAGTAACATACAGGACAAGAGGGTGGGAAGTCATCACAGCAGGTAACAATTTGGGCAGGAAAGGATGTAGCAGTATAAAGGAATGTTACTGAGGAAAACCAGAATTTACTCAAACAAGCCAAGAATGCCTAGTTGGAAGCCATAGCATTGTAAGACTGTTAGGGTTCCATTTTAACAGAAGAAAAGAGGTTCTAAAATGCTTTGTATACTATGAGCAAATTGAATTTGTGTTTCAGATAGTTTTTTTTTTT
>OU015758.1:36109800-36186538 GCA_907169655.1 Acomys percivali
AGAGAGAGAGAGAGAGAGAGAGAGAGAGAGAGAGAGAGAGAGAGAGAATGTTTTCCTTAACTATAATTACAACTATGATATAGGGTAACTTGACTTGTTCAAGGCTTATGACAGCTACTATGAAAAGACCTAAAAATAATAGTCTAAAAGAAAGAGAAGAAATCCAGAACTGAGGCCCATAAACTGTGTTCAACAAAATCATAGAAGAAAATTTTTCTAAGCTGAAGAAGATGTCTATAAAAGTACAAGAAACATACAGAACACCAAGTAGATTGTACCACTTGCCACACAATAATCAAAACACTAAACATATAGAACAAAAATATTAAATACTACAAGAGGGAAAAGGCATATAAGGTAGATTTAATAGAATTACACCTGACTTCTTAATGAAGACTCTAAAATCAAAAGGCCCTGGACATACTCTGCAGAGTATAAGAGATCACATATGCCTTCTCAAAATACTATACCCAGCAAAACTTTCAATGACCATATATGAAGAAAAGAAGCTATCCCATGATAAAGCCAAATTTAAGCAAATCTCTCTACAAATCTAGTTCTAAAGAAGGTATTGGAAGGAAAATTCTAATCTATGGAGATTAATCATGAAAACATAGGGAATCCTTAGACCAGCAAAATCAGAAGAAGAAAGGCACACACAGACACACAGAAACCATGACCATCAACAACAACAATAAATAACAGTAATCAACAGTCATTGGTCAATATCAATAGTCTCAATTTCCCAATTTAAAAAATCAGCCTAACAGAATAGATGCAAAAGCAGAATATATCCTTCTGCTGCATCCAAGAAACATACCTTGAGATCAAAGGTAGACATTACTTCATGGTAAAGGGTTAGGAAAAGATACTCTAAGCAAACATCATAGCCATTTTAATATTTATCAAAATAGGTTTCAAATGAAAACTAACCAGATAAATTCATCAAAGGAAAAATCCACCAAGATAACATCATGACATTCTTAACATTTATACAACTAAACACAGGGCACCTAAGTTTGTAAAAGAAACACTATTTCAGCTTAAATTACATATTGACCACCACATACTGATACTGGGAAACTTCAATACTTCACACTCACCAATATATAGGTTATCCTGACAAAACTAAACTCAGAAAAATACTGGAGCAAAACTGCCTAACCATCTCATTAAATACAGAAGAAAGGCCTCTGAAAAAAATCCAACAAACGTGCATGATAAAAGTCATAGAAAGATTAGGGATAAAATAGGCAAACCTAAACATAATAAGGGCAGTTTACAACAAGCCTATATCCAACATCAAATTAAATGGAAAGAAATTGAAAGCAATTCCATCAAAGTCAAGAATGAGAGAAGATTGTCTACTCTCTCCATATCTATTTAATATAGTACTTGAAACATTAGATACAGGAAAAAAATACAACTGAAAGAGATCAAGGAGATACAAATTGGAAAGGAAGAAGTCAAAATATCTTTATTTGCATATAATATGATAGTATACAGAAGTGACTCTAAAATTTACATGAAAATTTCTGCAATTGATAAGCATTTTTATCAAGGTAGCTGTATACAAAATTAACTAAAAAATAATAATAATCAATATCCCTCCCATATCCAAATGACAAATAGACTGAGAAAGAAATCAGGAAAACATCTTTTTACAATAGCCACAAACAATATAAAATATCTTGAGATAACTCTAAGCAAGCAAGTGAAAGACCTGTGTGAAAAGAACTTTGGTCTTTGAAGAAAAAAATTAAGAAGATACCAGAAAATAGAAAGACATGCTAATGGATTGCTAAGATTAAGATACTAAAAACAGCCACTGTACCAACAACTATCTACAGGTTCAATGCAATCCCCACCTAAAGGCCAACACAATTCTTTACAGATCTTGAAAAGACAAATCTCAACTTCATATGGAAAAACAAAAAACCCAGGGTAGCTAAAATAATCCTGAGCAACAGTATAATAGCTGGAGACCCTACCATTCCTAATTTCTAATTGTACTACAGAGCTATAATAACGAAAACCACATGGTATTGGCATAAAAACAGGCATGTTAGACAACGTAACTGGAATAAAGACCCAGAAATAAATCCCCATACCTATGAACTCCTGGTTTGTGATAAAGAACCCATAAATACACAATGGAAAAAATCTTAAATAAATGGTACTACTCAAACTGGACATCTGCGTGTAGAAGAATGTAACAGATCCATATTTACCATCCTGCACAAAACTCAAGTTCAAGTGTATCAAAGACCTAAATACACATCCAGATAAGCCAAACCTTATAAAAGAGAAAGTGAGGAATAGCCTTGAAGTCATTAGTACAGAAGACAACTTCCTTAACAGAATGCCAACAGCTCAGGTTCTAAGATAAACAATTAATAAATGGGACTTCATGAAATTGAAAAGCTTCTGCAAGGCAAAGGACACTGTCAATAGGACAAAACAGCAGCCTGCAGAATGGGAAAGGATTTTTACAATTCTACATCCAAAAGAAAGACTCACATTCAAAATATGTAAGAAACTAAATACCAAAAAGCCAAATAATACAATTGAAATATGGGGTACAAAACTAAGCAGAGAATTCTCAATAGATGAATCTCAAAAGGCTGAGAAACACTTAAATAAATGTTCAACATGCTTAGCCATCAGGGAAATGCAAATCAAACCTACTTTGAGATTCTATCTTACATCTGCCAGAATGGCTAAGATCAACAAGAAAAGTGACAGGTCATGCTGGTGAGGATGTGGAGCAACAGGAATACTCATTCTTTGTTAGTAAGAGTGCAAAGTTTTATAGCCACTATTTAAGTCAGCATGGTGGTTCCTCAGAAAATTGGGAATTGATCTACCTCAAGAACCAGCTATACCACTCTTGAGTATATACCCAAAGGGTGCTCCATCCTACCACAAAGACACTTGTGCAACTATGTTCATTGCCACTTTATTCATAATAGCTAGAAACTGGAAACAACCTAGATGTCCCTCAACAGAAGAATACATTGAAAACTGAGGAAGATGATACGTAGTGCTTGCTTTTGACAAATATCAGCCATCTTCTTTAAAAGAGCAAAGAAAAAAGATGTTTTAATATATATTTTATGTATAAGACTTAGTAGAAACAGAGATACTTCAGAAGAAAATAAGTCATACCAGAGAACAGGAATGTGAGGTTCTCCAAGAGGGAGTCAGACTTCATTGTCATTTTAATAGTCATATAGTTTCCAATGAACTTAATGAGACCCAAGGATGGTTACTTGGGATAATCAGATAAGATTACACTGGATAAGGTAAAAGTCTACTACTCTGGAATGCAGAAAGGTGGGACATCTTCACTCTAAGCAAAGTTAATAGTCTTATTTAAAATTCATAGAAAACTATTTGGAAAAAGAATAAGGTTCTATCTAAGCATAAGCTTAAGGCTTAACATAAACCATCCATATATGAAAGGAGTGTTATCTCTATGTCAATACCCTTCACAGCAAATGATTATTGTACTGGAATTCTTGTTTCTCAGAAGGCAAGATTTAACCAGGCTCAGGGTAAGGGGCACTTTTCCTTCCTATGTGAAATAATTTTCTGCATTTTTCTCCTCCTTCCTCGGGATCACAGAATCAAACCATTTCACTGACTCTTCCACCTACAAAATATTATCTAGTACTTGAAATCACTCACTTTTGCTTCAACTTAACATGTGAGTGTATTTAGAATTTTTTAACTGCATGCAAAGATAAGTTGATGATTTTCAAGTCATGTATCAAGAACAAAGATTTAAACACCAAAAAGTAAAATTATCCTGTTTATGGATTTCAGACGTATACATTATCTACAGTTGAAAAGCCGTTTGTAGGCTCAGTCCAAAGACTTCCACCATTTCTAGCATCTAGTGCACAAAAGGGGTTCCTTCAAATAGTGTCAGATTTGACAATTTGCAAGAAGACCTCATGGAATCAGCAGAAAGTTGTTTTGCCCAGTTACAATTAATTATAAGAAAACAATATTAAGTACCAATATGTAATTCTCCTGTTAGGCAACCCAGATACAGAAGTCATCCCCTGAAAAGCATATGTCAAAACAAAACAAAGCAAAGCAAAAAACAAAAAAACAAAAAACAAAACAGAAACCAAACAAACAAACAAACAAACAAAAAACCACAAATGAATTCTGGGAACAATAAGAGGCTGTGGTTATATTCCTGCCCTACTGTCAGGACATGCCTTGCCACACTCTCTTTCCTCAACCCAGCATCCACAATACACACCTACTTACTGTTGTCTATTCAGGGAGCTCACTAGAGTTTCAACATTTCAGAATTTTTATTGACATTTTATTATGTAGGCATGATTGATTAACTGCCTACATAGATGAACTCAATCTTCTGGTAAAGTGATATCATATACCCAAAGCCTGCACACTAAGTCAAATAAGTGTGTGTATTAGGGTTTCTAACAGATCAGAATTGATGGATGAAATATATTATAACAGAGGACATGATAGATTGATTTACATGATAGTCTACAGGTACTCTCAGAAGAACTGTCTGCATACTGGCAAGGCTTTGAACTTGATAGCTGTAAAGTGCTGTAGTGCTGCCAATCTGGTGCTGAAGATCTGGAAGACTCCAGGGAGCCACTAGTTTACAGTCCATGGGAGACTTGAGGAAACTTGGCTCTGATGCCAGTGAAGAGTAGGAGCAGTGACAGCAGCAGCAGCAACAGTTACACCAAAAATACAGCTAAAGTTACCGTCAGGAAGAAAATTTGGCTAAACAGTAGCATTGCCTTTTCCTTGGATCTCCTCACACTTGTGACAGCTGATGGATCATGCTACCCACTTTTGGGAGGGTCTTAGTTAACACTTCCTGAAAATGTCTTCCCAAATGGTTCTCTCTTTTTTTTTTTCTTTTTTAAAAAATATTTTATTAATTTATTCATATTACATCTCAGTTGTTAGCCCATCCCTTGTATCCTCCCATTCCTCCTCCCTCCTGCTTCCCCCCACTACCCTCCCCTATGTCTGTGACTGAGGGGTACCTCCTCCCCCTATATATGTTCATAGAGTATCGAGTCTCTTCTTGGTGACCTGTTATCCTTCCTCTGAGTGCCACCAGGCCTCCCCATCAAGGAGGCATGTACCACAGTTTCTTTATCAACTCTTTGGTTAAGGGATATCTAAGTTGTTTCCAGATTCTGGCTATTACAAATAAAGCTATAATGAACATGCTTGAGCAAATGTCCTCAGTATATGGTGGAGCATCTTTCAGGTATATGCATATGAGTGGTAGAGCTGGGTCTTTTAAAAAATATTTTTATTTTTTACATATACATTTATATTATTACATATATATAATAAACTACCTACAAGAAGAATCATGAAACAATCAGGAATTGTATAAAAGTTACATTCTCAGTGCTTTGGCTATTTGTATTTGGATGCCTTAAAGAAAACATCTTTCCTATATTGGTGAATCTAAAATTCTGAACATAAATCATTATCTATAATATCTCTTCATTATTAACTTAAAACATCTTAACCCCTAAACAACTAAGCTTAATTGTAAAACTAAACTATCTGGTCTTCAACCCCATCAGAGACTTGAGAAGGAATAAAATTAATTACCTCAGTTTATAGGGAGTGTAGGTTATTAGCTTCCTAAATGAGAAGATGACAGAGACAGTTGGCTACATAAACAGTCACCCAAAACTCTCTATAATGTTGGAACATCATCTTCAGCCTTCTGGCCCAATATATCTGACAGGCATATTTGTGAGACAGGACCTATTTAGGACATGCTTACCCTGTCTTGTCAGAGTTTGGTTGTTGAATCTGCCTGAATCCAAGCTTGTCCTTTTTTTAGGCAGAATTCTGTCTGTGGAAGAAATGAAAACATTTTGACCCGTCTTGAGGTAGCACTATTCCCAATTTTTAAAGAAAATGCCAGATTGATTTTTAAAGTGTTTGTACAAGTATGCACTCCCTGGAGGGGTGTTCCCCTTTCTCAATATCCTGGCTACCATGTGCCGTCACTTGATTTTTTTATCTTAGCCATTCTAATGGGGAAAGGATGGAATCTCAGAGTCATTTTATTTGAAATTTCCTGAGAATTTCTTTTTTATTTAATTGATCTATTTAGATTACATCTCGATTGTTATCCACACACTTGTATAGGCCTGTTCCTGCCCCCCTCCCTCTTTCACTCTATTCCCCTCTCCTAGGTCTGTGACTGAAGGGGACCTCCTCCCCAACCATGTGGTCATAGCCTATCAAGTCTCATCCTAGTAGCCTGAGTGCCACCAGGCCTCCCCTCTAAGGTGAAGTGGTCAAATATGGGGCATCAGACTTCATGTCAGAGTCAGTGGCCTCTCTCCACACAGCTGTGGAGAATGTCCTGTCCATTGGCCCCATCTGAATAGGGGTTCAATGCTTGTTGCATGTATTGTCCTTGGTTGGTGCAGTAGTTTCAGCAGACCCCGCCCATCATGATGTTCTTCTTGTAGGTTTCTAGGACCCTCTGGGTCCTTCTATTTCCCCATTCTCTCACAATTCTCTCACATACAGTCCCAATAGGGGGTCCCAGTATCTATCCCAATCTCCTGGTAAGTGAAGACTTTCATGGGACATCCCTTTTGGGCTAGTGTCCAATTGTAAGAGAGTATACACCAAGTGAGTCTTTCTGCTTCTGGGTTAACTCACTCAGTATAATCATTTCTAGTTCCATCAATCTGCCTACAAATTTCAAGATTTCTTTTAATAGCTGAGTAGTATTCCATAGCGTAAACGTACCACGGTTTCTTTATCCATTTTTCAACTGAGGGACATTTAGGTTGTTTCCAGATTCTGGCTATGATGAATAAGGCTACTATGAACATAGTTGAACATACGTCCTTGTGTGGTGGAGCATTTTCTGAGTATATTCCCAGGAGTGGAGTAGCTGGGTCTTGAGATTCCCTATTCTCAGTTTTCTAAGAAAAATACCAGATTGATTTCCAAAGTGGTTGTACAAGTTTGCATTCCCAACAGCAATGAAGAAGTGTTCCCCTTTCTCCACATCCTTGCCAGCATGTGCTGTCACTTGAGTTTTTTATCTTAGCCATTCTGATGGATATAAGATGGAATCTCAGAGTCGTTTTGAATTGCATTTCTCTGATGACTAAGGAGGTTGAGCATTTCTTTAAGTATTTCTCACCCACTCAGTATTCCTATGTTGAGAATTCTCTGTTTACTTCTGAGCCCCATTTTTTAATTGGGTTATTTGGTGTGGTGGTGTTTAATTTCTTGAGCTCTTTATATATTTTGGATATTAGACCTTTGTCAGATGTAGGGTTGATGAAGATCTTTTCCCAGTTCTGTTGACAGTGACTTCTGCCTAACAGAAGCTTCTCAGCATCACAAGGTCCAATTTATTAATTGTTGACCTTAAGGCCTGGGCTGTTGGAGTTCTGTTTCAGAAGTTGTCTCCTGTGCCAATGAGTTCCAGGTTCTTCCTCACTTTTCTTCTAACTGATTTAGTGCCTCTGGTTTTATGTTGAGGTCTTTAATCCACTTGGACTTGAGTTTTGTGTATAGTGATAAATATGTATCTACTTGTATTTTTCTACAGATATATATCCTGTTAGACCAGCACCATTTGTTAAGATGCTATCTTCTTTCTATTGAATAGATTTGGCTTCTTTGTCAAAAATCAATCCCCTATATGTGTACGGATTTATTTCTGGGTCTTTGATTTTATTCCATTGATCAGTCATTCTATTGCTGTGCCAGTACCATGCTGTTTTAATTACCATTGCTCTGTAGTACAGCTTAAGATCAGGTATGGAGATTCCTCCAGAGAATCTTTTAGTCTACAGGATTGTTTTAGCTATTCTGGATTTTTT
This sequence comes from Acomys percivali, assembly GCA_907169655.1. NCBI lineage: Eukaryota > Metazoa > Chordata > Mammalia > Rodentia > Muridae > Acomys > Acomys percivali. The sequence goes on from OU015758.1 coordinate 36,117,690, forward strand.
GGTTTTTGATATGAAGTTGAGAATTGATCTTTCAATGTCTTTTAAAATAGTGTAGGTATTTTGATAGGGAATGCATTGAATCTGTAAATTGCTTTTGGTACAATGGCCATTTTTAATATGTTAATTCTCCTGATCCACAAACAAGGGAGATCTTTCCATCTTCACATGTCATGTTCAATCTCCTTCTTCAGAGATTTGAAGGTTTTTTTTTTCAAAAAAGTCTTTCATGTGCTTGGTTAGCATTCCTCCTAGATATTTTATATTCCTTGTGGCTATTGTGAAGGGTGTAGTTCCCCTAATTTCTTCCATTGCATTATTGTCATTTGGAAGGCTACTGACTTGTTTGAGTTAATTTTGTATCCATTCATTTCGCTGAAGGTGTTTATCAGCTGTAGGAGTTCTCTGGTGGAATTCTGGGGGTAACTTATGTACACTATCATATAATCTGCAAATAGGGATAATTTGATTTCCTTCTCTCCCATTTGGATCCTCTTGATCTGCTTTTGTTGTCTTATTGCTCCAGCTAGAACTTCAAGAACTATATTGGAAAGACATGGAGAAAGTGGGCAGCCTTGCCTGGTCCCTGATTTTAGAGTAATTTCCTTGAGTATCTCTCCATATAACTTGATGTTGGCTATTGGCTTGCTGTATTTAGCCTTTATTATATTTAGGTATGTGCCTTGTATCCCTAATCTCTCCAAAACTTTGAAAAAATACCCATGTGGTCATTTCCTTACATGCAGAAAAGGCATTTGACAAAATCCAACACCCATTTATGTTTAGTTTGTTTATATGGTAGATTAAAGTGATGGATTTCCATATATTAAATCATCCCTGCATGCTTGAAATGAAGCCTGTGTCATGATGCATGATATCTTCGATGTTTTCTTATATTCATTTTGAGAGTATTTCATTGAGCATTTTTTGCATCAATGTTCATAAGAGAAATTGGTCTCAAATTCTATTTCTTTGTTGAGTCTTTGTGACGTTTAGGTATCAAAATGACTGTAGCCTCATAGCTTGAAGAGAATCAGTATTAGCTCTTCTTTGAAGGTCTAATAGAATTCTGCACTGAAACCATCTGGCCCTGGACTTTTTTTTGGATGGGAGACTTTTAATAACTGCTTCTAATTCTGTAAATAGGACTATTTAATTTGTTTATCTGATCTTGATTCAATTTTGGCAAGTGGAATCGATCAAGAAAATTGTCCATTTCCCTTAGATTTTCAAATTTTGTATTGTATATATCCTGGAAGTAGGATCGTATGATTCTTTTTACTTCTCCAGTGTCTGTTGTTATTTCTCCCTTTTCATTTCTGATTTTGTTGATTTGGATAATGTCTCTCTGCCTTTTCTTTAGTTTGCCTAACAGTTTGTCTATCATTGATTTTCTCAAAGAACTAGCTCCTGGTTTTTTGATTCTTTTAATTGTTCTCTTTGTTTCTAATTTATTGACTTCAGCCCTAGGTTTGATTATTTCCAGACATCATGCTCTTGGGTGTTGCTGCTTCTTTATTTCCTAGGGCTTCCAGATGTGTCATTAAGTTGCTTATACAGGATGTTTCCAATTTCTTTATAAAGACACTCAGTGCTATGAATTTTCCTTTTAGTATCTCTTTCATTGTGTTCCACAAATTTAGGTATGTTGTTCCTTCATTTTTATTGAATTTCAGGAAGTCCTTAATTTCTTTCTTTATGTCTTCCTGACCCAAGTGTCATTAAGTAGAGAGTTGTTTAATTTTCATGTATGCAGAGTTTTTTTGTTATTTCTGTTGTTGTTAAAAATCCAGCTTTAGACCTTGGTGATTTGATAGGATATGCAGTATTATTTCAATCTTCTTCAATCTGTTGAGGCTTGCTTTGTGAACTACTATATGATCAATTTAAGAGAGATACTTATAAAAGTAAAGATGAGAGGGGCAGATTAAATCATGCCTTGTTAACTTTAGTGTGCTGTTTGTTGTTTTTGTAACACATTGTTTCTGTGTAGCCTTGTCTGTCCTGGACTTATTTTGTAGACCAGACTGCTTCAAACTCAAGGCAACTGCCTGCCTCTGCCTCCTTGTGTGGTAGGACTAAAGGTGTGTGCCAACATGCCTGGGTTAAGGGTTTTTTTTAATGTAAGTGAAAAAGGAACAACAGCAGCTAAGAGACACTAGGTTATAGAAGAAGGAAAAAACAGTGGAATTAGATCAAGCTAAATACTATAAAGATATGGTAACATCAGAATGGAGGCCTGCAATAGTTTTGCACTGGGGATGTGGTTTTGTTTGTGTTTCTACAGGGAATTAAAAGTAGAGTTACCATCTTTTAAAGATTATATTTACCCAGGGAAGACCTTCTGATAACTGAGACCTGAATGATTCTGCATTGCCAGTGAATCTATTTGGTTACATGATCCTTATGACTTATTATTACATTCCATCCTTTCATACATCATGGATGGAGATTTATATTAGAGTTTGATTACACAGTCTAAACAGAGTCATGTAGTAGATATATGCCTTTTGCATGTTCAAACATAGAGCAGAAAATCATCATTAGCTGATTTGTGTACATAATACATTCCATACATTGGTAATGCAAAAATGTACCTATATTGTCTTTAAAAGTATGTATTTTCAAAGCAAAAATATCAGACATCAATGAAGATAAAGTAGCCGAGGTGATCAAGCCTCACAGACTGCCTCAGTTACTGGTTCCTTAAAAACTTGCATCTATGTCAACTTCAAAATGGCTAGCTCAGCCTCAATGACTGTTTCAGCAAGGACTTCAGTTAAATCCTGCTCTTTCCTATCCCTCAGAGACTGGATAGCAATCAGGGATATCTTTCTCTATTTCTCTTTCTTCACTCTAGTCTTCTTTTTCTTCTATCTAGTGTTGTAGGAAGGAGAAAAGGGGGGAATAAAACATTAAAAAGAAGAGGGGATGTAGGGATGAGATGAAAGGGGAAAAAGTGGATTGTTGTATCTACTTTTAGACTAGAAGCCAACAAGTCTCAAATATGTTACATTGGTATGGATTATTATATATTGATAGAAATTTAAGGTTATTTGTTCAACTCTTGTTTAATGTACTGTATATATGCAACCCATTTAAAATTTTGATGCAAAGTTTTAGTCCTTGGAAGTTACTAGTGTAAACTCTTTAGAATAATTAGAAATGCAAGTTAGTAGTTAGCATCTATAAAAAATCAAATTGTAGTCATGTTAGATACTAGTTTAGTTAATTACAGAAATAGTCTTTTACATGTTTTCAAAGTTAAACAGATAACACGTAGCTATAAACAAGAAATGTTTGTCTATTCAGGTACACTAGAGACAGATAGATAGTCTTCAGACACTTCACAGATTTTTAGAGTATGGCATTTAATATGTTTTAATAGTACAAAGCTATTCTGACAGAAAGATACATCTGCTCCTGGCAGCACCCCCAATCTACTTCAAAGAAGATGATGGGCACCAAAGAACCTCTCCATGGAGTTTGTTTCAAACATGGCAAAGCTAGCCATTGGGCAAAGTATGCCCTTACTTTGATGCTGACAGTATGTTGTCCAAACTGTGGACAAGCAAGACACTGGAAAATTGATTGTCCAACTTTACAAAGATAAGGTAGGCAAGTCTTCAAAATTCCTGCTTCAGAGATAAGTTTATCAGATTTTGTAGGCCTGAAAGTTAAAGATTGGATACCCCAATGATACAGAGGACACTTGGGTGATTTTCCAGGCAGCCAGCAGTCTCTGTCAGTTTTAGAAACTACTTGCTGTGCACTTCCTTTTTACTCAGGTAATATTTATCCTTCTTGGGTCTTTGTTGTGGTTGAAGACTAGGTAGCCTTACAGTTTTCCTTATTAAGATGAAAGACATAAAAGCTTCAGTTGTTTAGGATCTAAGAAAATGTTTTAATGTCTAAAATAATGTTTATAGGTTGATAAATACAGATTAAGATAAGAAAGTGATTTAGGTATAAAACTTTGGACTCATTAAGATAGGGTAGATAGTCAAATATTTTCTCCAGTGTTGCCAATTAAAAATGTACTGGACATTGTGAATGTAATTCTTATCTGATAGTTCTCATAATTGTTCTTATTATTTATACTTTATTAAGATTAGAGGAAAATCCCTTTTTTGGACTAAAAGGGGAAAAGTAGTGAATCTTGGTTTATTTGTGAATATATTTTTGTTTTAATTCCAGGTGTGGAATATGGGGCTGCTTCAGATTGTCTACAGAAGCTGACTATAATGTGCCTCATGCTCTGCCAGGGGCGTGATTTTTGCTTGCCGAAGATAGTTTTATTTGGGGAACTCTTGAGAGGATATAAATGGGAGAGCCCAATTAGGGCCTGGGGTGGCTGTTGCTCCCACTGTTGCTGCCCCCACTGTTGTTCCTTGCTGCTGCATTTGATATTGCTGGATTACTGGATTGCTGGATTGCTGCTTTTCTGGATTGCTGGATATTCTGATGTAAAAGACTGGAATTTCCCCTAGGTGCCCAATGACATTAATTAGCATGAAATAGTCTAAAGAGGTCTGCATACCCATTCCTCTCTAACCTTCTTTCTGACCCACCTACTATTGATGGGTTGTAAGGGATTGGTGAAGAAGGATAGTAGGTATAAGAACCCAAATAAAATAGCCAAAACAGTACTCCTACATCCTTGCTTAATGTATGTGCATATATACACAAATATATTTCTAGCAAAATGTGACAGAAATGTTCACAGACATTAAAATTCTCCATCTGTATCACATAATGTGATCTCAATTAGCATTTATAGCCATCTCTCTCTATAACCCATCCATATTCACTCTATCCTCAACAAGCACTAGAATAAGTCTTGATCCTTTGCATGGAAATGTGACCTATATCTTTTTCCAGAAGGGTCTGGGACATTCATAATGCTGCTTGGATTGGGTTGTTGTAGTTTCACAGTGACTGTAGTTGTTGGTCATTGTGACACTCAAAATTATCTCCTGCACAATGTACATATAGTTCCTTATATCCATTGTGGAGAAACAGTCCAATTTTATCCAGCACTATTGATCAATCATGCCTATGTCAATGAACCTCTCTCAGCTGATTGACTCTAGGAGAATAGCAGCCTAGGGGAATGTTGAGCTTTCATCGCAATGGAATGTGCATTGTGCCTCCTAGCAGAAGCACTCCTACGTCTAGAACCAAGACTTCTAGGAAAGCATAGCACAAGGTTAAAGCCCGTGAACAAAGCTTTTGCTGATGATTCTATAAGAGCAGCAGTGATGGTGCAGTTCTCATTTCCACCTCTTCTTTTTAAAAACATTATTGCCAGGAAACAAATTTGGTTGGTTTTAAAAATCAGGCCACATTAACACGCCCTTGTTTGTTAATAACCACACAGCCTGGAGTACTTTTTTATGTTTGATATTAAAATATAATTATACCTTTCCAAGCTCTCCTTCAAATCCCTGGCCCTTTTTTTTCATTAATTGTTATTGCATGCATATATGTGTATGTACATAATATATATTTCTAGAAATAACCTATTTATTCCATAATTACTTGTATGTATGCTTTCAGGACTAATTTTTTGGCACTGATCAAACAATTGGTGTGCTCTTCCCTGGGGAAGACTATTTCTTCCACTCCCAGCTTTACTCAGTTGCCTATAGTTACTTTTATAGGGTTGAGGCCCATGAGCCTTTCCCCATCCAATTTGGTATCATTCTTTTCTTTCTTGCTTTGGTTTGTTTGTTTGTTTGTTTGTTTGTCTGTTTTGCTTTGCTTTTGATTTTTGGTTTCTTTTTTTTTTTTTCAAGACAGGGTTTCTTGGCTGTCCTAGACTTGCTTTGTGGACCAGGATGGCTCAAATTCACAGAGATCTACCTGCCTCTGCCTCCACAAGTGCTGGGGTTACAGGCGTCCACCACCATGACGGGTTCACTGGTATCATTCTTGTTCATCTCATGTTTGGGCACTCATATTGGTGGGACTTTATGGGTGTAGCTTCTGATATTTTGCAGAGAAACAATTTCACAGCAATTTCCCTGATCCTCTGGCTCTTACAAAATGTCCATGTTCTCTTTTACAGTGTTCCCTAAACCTTAGGTATTTCGTAGATATATCCATTGAAACTGGGCTCCATCACTCTGCATTTTGATTGGTTATTCTTTTCTATAGTGGTTTTCATCTGTTGCAAAGAGAAGTTTCCTTATAAGGTGTAAAGACTATATTCATCTGTGAGTATAAGGACAAATGTTTATAGATTGTTATTAGGGATTATGGTGGTTTAATACATTAGGGAGTGGTTATAGATGTTCCTCAAATAACAATGATTATTAGCACCGTGTATTTATTTATAAGATCCAAGTTATGATGGGTAGGTTAGGATGCATAAGGACTTGGTGTCCCAGTGTCTGGTATTTGTCTTTTCATTAAGGCCCAGTAACAGGCAAAATATGTCTCTCAAAGGGATAGTGGGCAGGAATTGTTCAAAATACCAAGAGCCTCTGTTGTCACCTATGGGGTCTGAAATGAAAAGGCTCCAAACAGAATTGCTATCTTTCTTTGACACCACAAGTATCATTGAGTCTGCTAGATCATAGAGTCCCAGTAGCAAAGCAACAGATCTACAGATTGAGCCTATTGAATATTCATTTCCTATTCAGAATCACACTCAAAACTAGCACTCTTTTGGGTCATGTGGCCTATGGACCATGTGGTGGTTTGAATAAGAATAACCCCTGAAGGTTCATATATTTCAATGTTTGCTTATCATGATGTAACAGTACTTGAGAGGGGTTAGGATATGTGGCTTTGTAGAAGTGGATATCGCCTTGTCAGAAGAAGTACGTCATAGGTGTCATCTTTGAGGTTTCAAAAGCTCAAGCAAGGACTGGTGCCTCTTTCTTCTTGATGTGCATGGAGCCAGATGTAGAATTCTTAGCTGCTTCTTCCATACCGTGTCTGCCTGCATGGCAGGCTCCCCACACGGATGATAATAGACTAAACCTCTGAAGCTGTAAACAAACTCCCATTAAAATGCTTTCCTTTATAAGTGTTGCCATTGTGATGGTTGCTATTCACAGCTATACAACATTGACTAAGACAGCCCAGAATAGCAAACCCAAGTAAGGAATGTTCTATTTCCAAAATTCAAATAGAATCCCTAAGTGATGTACTTCTTTCTTAATGGGAGGACGTCCAGGTATAATAATTTATCATTACCTTTAGAAGGAAGATATCCATGTTCTTCAATCCATTGGACCTCTAGAAATTTACTGAGGTAGACAGTCTTTGAATCTTGGTTAGATTTATTTCTAATCCTCTTGTTGTTCATATACCACCAAGTTCATAATAGTTGCTATGTCATTCTCACTTGGTCCAGTCAACATAATTTCATCAATATACTGGATAAATGTGATACACTGTGAAAGAGACAAGCAATCAAGGTTTCCACTAAGTTGTGACATGAGGCAAGAGAATCAATATGAAATTGAGATAGAAGAATAAATATGTATTGCTAGTCCTTATAGATGAAAGTAAATTGTTTTTTGTGCTTCTCACAGATAGATATGGAAAAAGAATTATTTTCAAGATCAATAAGTGCAAAACAGGTACCAGGATATGTGTGTTAATTTGCTCAAGTAAAGGAAATACATCTGGCACAGCAACTGTAAATAGAGTCACTACTTGATTAAATTTATGATAATCACTTGTTGTTCTCCATGACAGAACTCTTGTCTCCTGTACAGGACAAATAGAAGAGATTAAGAGAAATGTGATGGGGATCACCACACATTAGTCCTTGATGGTAGCACTAATTTCTGTAATCCTGTCACGGGTGTGATACTGTTTGGGTTCACTATTTTCTCTGGTAGAGACAGATCACTGATCACTTTTATTTGGGTATTTCAGCTTTGCTCCCTTGGTTGGGGAATAAATGTGAGGATGCCTCTAACTTTCATGTACCACAATTATATCTTCTAGGACTGGTAAAAATAACCAAACACACACATAATGTGCTTAGGTATCAAAATAGTATTGACAGTCTGACCTCCACAAACTCATATTTGGAATAAGAGCCACAGTGCTGTTTGGGAGAGGTGGTGGAGTTAATGTTAGTTCAGAATATGTCTAGTAGGTTCTGGAAGATTCAAATACTTTCTTTAGCACAGTGAATAGTTATCCTAGCAAATAGACATAGATTACTTTGTGGAAAAAGTGAACAAAATGTTAAGACTAAACTTTTTTTTGTCAGTTCAGCACAGTTTAATCTCAAAGTGATCTAAACCTACTTTTTTTTACATTTTTAAAAATATTTTATTAATTTATTCATATTACATCTCAATGATTACCCCAGCCCTTGTATCCTCCCATTCCTCCCTCCTTCCCTCCCATTTTCCCCTTACTCCCCTCCCCTATGACTGTGACTGAGGGGGACTTCCTCCCCCTGTATATGCTCATAGGGTATCAAGTCTCTTCTTGGTAGCCTGCTATCCTTCCTCTGAGTGCCACCAGGCCTCCCCATCCAGGGTACATGGTCAAATATGGGGCACCAGAGTTCATGTGAAAGTCAGACCCCACTCTCCACTCAACTGTGGAGAATGTCCTGTCTATTGGCTAGATCTGGGTAAGGGTTCAAAGTTTACTGCACGTATTGTCTTTGGCAGATGCCATAGTTTGAGCAGGACCCCTGGGCCCAAATCTGCCCATCATAATGTTCTACTTGTAGGTTTCTAGGACCATCTCGATCAGAGGGGAGGACATCCTATTGGGACTCTAGATGAGAGAAGCATGGGAGAATGGTAAAGTAGAAGAATCTAGAGCGTTCTAAACCTACTTTTATTCAAAAGATCTAGAAACTGACTCAAATCTGACAACTGGCTAAGAGACCATGATTCTCTCTTGTTATACTTCAAGGTAGCCATTTATTTGTTTGTCTTGAAATTTTTCTACTTACATAAATATGGCAAAAAAAACATACTAGGATTCTTATTTATTCTTTCTGGAAACATAATGAATAAATACAGTGCCGAAGTTTTATATGAGTCACACCGTTATGAAAATTGCTTTGCATGTTCTGTCCATATGGTTCATTTATTTACCTTGCCTTTGATGATTGATGCTCCCAACCACCCCGGGTTACTCTAGTGGCTTACTAGAGCCATTGATTCTAAGTTATCTAACAGAGCAGCTACACTCACACAATAACATCTCTCACACAGAAAGAAGATTATAGGGCTGTAGAGATGGCTCAGAGGAAAAGAGCACTGCCTTCTCTTCCAAAGGTCTTGAGTTCAATTTCCAGCCACCACATGGTGGCTTATAACCATCTATAATAAGATCTGGTATCCTCTTCTGGCAAGCAGGTGTACATGCTGGTAGAACACTGTATACATAAATAAATAAATCTTTTTTAAAAAAGAAGATTATTACAGATATTTTCAATTCTGCAGATGCTTCTCTTAAAATTGTTTTAAGTAGAGTGAGTAAATAGCAGATATTTTCAACTCTCTCACTGTGTAAGTTGTAAAGAGAAAATCCATCCCAGCATTCCCCTTTCCCTGAGCCTTTGAATCACTTCACCAATGTTAAACCAAAGAATATCAGCTCATTCACCGCAGATCATCTTTTGGCCCATACTTCATCCAACCAGTCATACAAACTAGTAGCAACTTTTTAAATTGTGTAAGAAGAGACATAAAATAAAATTTCTGCTCAATGGTTCCATATTAAAAACTCAACCTTAAGTAGTAGTATTTCTTTCAACCATGATGCATCTGCTTTAAAATTCAGGCAACTGCTTGAAATTGTATATAAATATTTAAAAATGTATACAGCTTCTTTAAAATTCTGGGAAAACACATATTCCCCAGAATTTTGCTCATATGTATTATAAAACTCAAGAAATACTTTAAAGGTATAATGATCTTCCTCACTGGTCACATTGTGAACCTCATTTTTAGAGTTCTGATGAGCCTGAAGTCTGTTTATAAGTCTAGAAGTAAAAATAAGTGGTGAAGGTAGGTTTAATAGATGGTGAGGATAGGTTCTAAAGGACAGTATTGTGTATGTATGCACATACATATAATATATATTATACTATGTATATATACACATATTATATATATTTATATATTATATTTCTGAAGGATACATATATATATGTATATATATATGTATCCTTCAGAAAAGGCCTTGTTAGTTCTATGGACAGAACAGGATTAATTTTTTCAGGCAAGACTAAACAGACCTATATGGTAGGAGTTGTGGATAAGAAATAATATACCATATTTTTTGGACCATAAAATGCACTCCTCCCTTCCCCCAAAGTAGAGGGAAATTAGGGTGTGCCTTATGGTCTGATTGCTGTTTTTACTGTTATTCTTGTTTTACTTCTCTAAGAACTGGATTTGTGTAATGGTCAGGTGTGTCTTATAGTCCAAAAAATATCATACCAGTAAAGTAACAGGATTATACTTCAGACCAAATGAACCCATCTTAATCTGAGATTTCAATTCTGTCACCCTCGAAATGGTCTTAGTTAATGTTCTGTTGCTGTGAAGAGAAAACATGACCTTGGTAATTCATAAAAGTATTTAGTTGGGGCTGACTTCCAGTTTCTGAGGTTTAGTTCATGACCATCATGGCAAGGAGCATGGCAGCACATGCACATAGGGCTGGAGAAGGAGGTGAAAGTTCTATATATGGATCTGCAGGCAGCTGGAAGAGAGAGCCATTGGGCCTGTCTTGGGCTTCTGAAACCTTCAAAGCCCACAATCAGTGACATGTCCTCCAATAAGGTCACACCTTCTTATGCTTTCATATAGAGCCACTCCTGAAGCATTTAAATATATGAACCTTCTCATTCAAACTACAACATTAAACTCCATGGCTGCATAGGCTTGTAGCCATATCATAATGCAAAATGTATTCAGTCCAACTTCAGACATCCCCATAATCTATCACAGGCTAACACCGTTTAAAAGTTCAAAGTCTCTCCTGAGACTTGTGGCAATCTCTTAACAACAATCCCTATAAAATCAATATAAAAAAGCAGATTACATGCTTTAATCACACAGTGATACAGAAGATACATTACTGCTCCAAAAGGGAGGAAAAGGAATGTACTGATAAAGTACTGGACAAAGGCAAGACTGAAAACCAGCTGAGAAAACTCCAAATTCTGCATCTCCAAGTCTGACGTCAATGAGTTTTTCAGATCTCCAACTGTTTTCACCTTTGTTGACTGCACCACATGCCTTTTTCTCTTGGGTTGATTCCATATCTTGTTAGCAGCTCTCTTTGGCATGTTTCTATGACTCTTGGGAATGTCTAAGATAGCCAATGTCTTGGGGTCTCTGACTAAATTCAGGCTTCATTTTCAAAGCTTCACACAATAAAACCTCTCTGGATCTCCAAGAAAGGGCACCTCTGAAACATTCCAGGCCTCAGTGGCTTTCCTTGGTCATGAAGAGAGAGGCCATAACTCCTTCAAAAGCTGGAACCACTTGGCTGAAACTGCCAATTTCTGCTGCTTGCTGGGGCTGGAGCTTGGCCTCCTCTTCCAGTCACATTTGCATCAGCTTTCTGCTGTTGGTGGTTTCTTTCACTGCTTTAGCTTTTCTTTAATTCTTTATCACGTGTTAGAAGCTTAATTGGGTGAGTTATTGCTAGGAAGCCACCATGCCTTTTGTTCTTATTGCTATCAACCTTTTTCTTAGTTTTTAACTCCTCGAGCATTGACCTTAATTCCATTACACTCTCTGGAGTTCCTTTTCCCCCAACACTGTACATTTTATATTTGTCCTTGTTCAGCTTGCTCCTTTGTATTATAGATATGCCTAAGATTGAACACTGATAATCACATGACACAATCAACACTAGGCATCTTGTAACCACCTCTGTTACCAGATTTAATCTAAAACTCTTTAGGAGGAGAGAAAAGAGAAAAAAGCAGCTACTTTTTTCTTCAAATTATCACATGAATAGTCTCTAGATCAATTACTAATAGTTTTCTTCTCTGATACCTCTTAAGATGGGCTAGTATAATCTACATTGCCCTCAGCACCACTGCCTTCTATACTTCTACTAGTATGGCCCATTATATCCTGCTTAAAGTGCTCAACTTCTTTCCTAATGCAAAGTCCCAAAGTCCACATTCAGCCAAAAAGCAGCATGGTCAGGTCTATCATAGCAATACCTCATTCCTTGGTACCAACTTCATTCTTAGTGTCCTATTCCTGTGAAGAAACACACTGGCCATGGCAACTCTTATAAAGCATTTAATTGGAACTTGCTTACAGTTTCAGAGACTTAGTCCATTATCAACATGGCAGGAAGCATGGCAGCTCACAGGCAGACATGGTGCTAGGAAAATAGCTGAGGAGTTCTTCATCTGGATCTGCAGACAGCAGGAAGAGAGAGCTACTGGGGCTTCTTTGAGCTTCTGAAAACTCAAAGCCCATCCCCAGTGTCATATTTAGGATTTCTACTGCTGGGATGAAACACTGTGATAATGAATCAAGTTGGAAAGGAAAGGGTTTATTTGGATTCCACTTCCAGGCCATAGTCCATTAGTGGAAGAAGCCAGGACAGGAACTCAAGCAGGGTTGGAGCCTAGAGGCAGGAAATGATGCAGAGGCCATTGAGGGGTGTTGCTTACTGGCTTGTTTCCCATGGCTTGCTCAGCCAACTCTCTTATAGAACCCAGGACCACAAGCCCAGGGATGGCACCACACATAAAGGGTGAAGCCATGCTCACTGATGACTAATTGAGAAAATGCCTTATATCTGGATCTCATGGAGGCATTTATTCAATTGAAGTTCCTTCCTCTCTGATGATTTTAACTTGTTTAAATTGACATACAAAAATAGTCACTACAACTGACCTTTTGTCAATTTGACACACAAATACATCACTATTAAGCCCCAACCCTCTTTTTCTTATTCATTACTAAGATCTGAAATTTAAAACATAAATAACTTTTAAAACTGCACAGTCTTCACAAAATAAAACACATTAAAATTTCATTCCCCTTAAAATATCCAATCTCTCTAAAAATCCAAAATCTCTTTTAAAAGTTCAAGGTCTTTCAGCTGTGGATACCTGTGAAAACCAAAATTACATTAAATCCCTTCTTCAAGAAGGAATAACTAGCTTCTATCATTTTCATCAGATTTAAAGTCTTCTCCTTGTGCTTCCTGGGTGTTCATCTCTCCAGGGCTTGCTGTGTTAGGATCACTGGTTTCTAGTGTTAGTATATGGCTCTCAGTTATCCTTCATGTTCCAGCACCAAGTGTTTCAATTGCTGTTCCTCATCAGAACAAGACAGCCTCCAGGACACTTTCAAAGAAAGCTTCTAATACCAATTGGTCCACCATTTCAAACTGTTCCACACAGGGACATTTAGAAACTGGACCACAAATGTGTTTACTAGTTTGTTTAACCTTTTCCCCATTTTTAATTGGGCCCCTACAATGGTATTATTCATCCCAAATAAGCCAGAAGAAACCTTCAGAGAATGATACCCCATTTCCTGTAAGGGGAGGTCGGGTAGGTTTTTGGTTGCTTTCTTGGCCTATAGAGAGTTATTATCAATAGGAGTTGGCTACAAGTCTTATTTAGAGAGAAATAGGTCTTATTTAGAGAGAAAACAAGGTTAGGACAGTGATGTCTCTCTTTTACTTTATCTTTCATTCTTAGGTTTAGAGAAAGGGGTTGAAAAGAAAGAAGGGGGAATATAAAAATATGTAGGGAAGATAGAACAAAAAGTAGATTACTGAATCTACTCCTCAACTTAATGTCTCAATTGTCATTCACAAGGTTCTTTTTAATTCACTGGTATAAGATTTTGTATATGGATACCAAATAAGTTTAATTCTAGATACAGTGGTATAGAATTCAAATGTAAGATTGCATATATATTTTTTACTCTTATATGATGTATTGTACCCATATAACTCAATTATAATGCAAGGTTTACCTCCAATACTTTGAAAGTGCTATTGCAAGCTGTTTAGGATAAATAAGTTATACAAATTAATTGTTAGTTGATCAAATCATGGTCATGTCAATTGCTAATCTACTTTTATCACAAGAATATACATCTTAGGTGCAGCAGATAGATATGATTCTATAGAAAGATAAGGTAAGATAGTTAGGTAAGGTCTTACAAAACCCCAGAGACATGTGGAATATGGCATTTTAAAATGTTTTTATTATCTTAAAGATTCCTGACAATGAGACAGGATAACTCCTGGCAATACCTACCTTACTTCAAAGAAGATGATGCGCATCAAAGAATTTCCTTATGGAGATGGCTTCAAATGTGTCAAACAAGCCACTGGGCAGAGTCCTCCTCTCTACCACAGACAGAATTCTGCCTAAAAAAAGGGCAAGCTTAGATGCAGGCAGAGTCAATGGCCAAACTCTGCCAACACAGTGTAAGCATATCCGCAATAGTTCCTGCCTTACAAATACGTCTGTGAGATACATTGGGAGCCTGAAGCCTGAAGAAGATGCCCCAACATTATAGAGAGTTTTGGGTGACTATTCAGGTAGCAAACAATCTCTGTCATCTTCTCATTTGGAAAGCTACTAACCTGCCCTCCCAGCATACTTTAGGTAATCAAGTTTACTCCTTCTCAAGTCTCTGATAGAGTTGAAGACCAGGTACCTTAGTTTTACAATTAAGCTTAGTTGTTTAGGGATTAAGATATTTTTAGGTCTAGATAGATGTTTTAAGTTGTTAATGACAAGATACGGTGTAGATTGATCTGCATTCAGAATTTTAGATGCACCAAGATAGGAAAGAAGTTTTCTTCAAGAATGTCAAATACAAGTAGCCAAAACACTAAGAATGTAACATTTAGATAATTCCTGATTGTGTCATGGTTCTTCTTGTTATAGGTAACCTATTGTATCTATGTATAATAATATAAATGTATACATAAAAATAAAAATTTAAAAATGAATAACATCACCACTTCATATTGCTAACTTCGAAAATGTACATCCACTCATTGAAGCTTAAATATAGATGGATAAAATAACTCTAATATTAAAATATAATTTGATTAAAAATGAAAAGAAAGAAAGGAAAAACCTAATGAATGTTCTGTTCCCGAAAAGGAAAAAAAGAAAGAAAGAAAGAAAACAACAACAAGAAGAAGAAAATCTAAAGCTACTACAAATGTGACTAAAATGGTGTAGGGTGCATGCCAAGCTAGCAGTTAAACATAGAAATGTCATCTATGTGCTGCTAGTCTCAGGATCATGAAGGGAAAGAGATTTTCCCTGCTGGATTTAGACAGGTTCTGAGGCTGGGAGTATGGAGAGTGCTTGTTGCTTTTCTATTGCTGTGACAAAATACAATTACCTACACAATTTCGAAAAGCAAGTATTCAATTGGGGTTGTGGTTTCAGAGTGTTAGATTCCATGATAGTAAAGCAAAGACAAAGCAGCAAAAACATCCAAAAGCTCATGTCTTGATCCACAAGCAGGGAACAGAGAGGGAACTCTGGGTAGGGTGTGAGTCATTTAAAGTCCTAAAGTCCACTTCTAGTGATATATTTTCTCAAAAGAGGCCACACCTAACCCTTCAAAAACAGTTCCACAGACTGGGGACTAAGTATTCAAACATATGAACCTTTGGAGGCTACTCTCATTCCAACCACTACAGTTCACTTCCCACCACCCATTGCCCCAAGGCCATAATATAATGAAAAACACACTTAGAGCGACTTCCAAAGTCCTCATACTCTTTCAGTCTGGACAACATAAAGAAGAACAATTGTTAAAGCCTTTTCTGAGACTCGAGGCAATCTGTTACTTATAGCCTGCTTTAAAATAAAAAAGTGCCTTACATACTTTTAACACACAATGACGCACATTACCATCCCAAAATAGGGGACTCTGGACTCTTACTCTTACTGGGCTTCCAGGAATATACTATGACGATCTGAGTCTAGCATTTGGAAGTCTCACCGAGATCTGAGGCCCCTTGAGGACCAGACTCTGGTCAAGAATACCAGGTATTGCCATGCTTGTCTTGTCTCCTGTCTGTGTCTGTGTGGCTTTCTTACTTTCACTTTTTTTTTACTCTGAATCTAGTTCACGAACAGTTGGTCTGTATCTGGGGTGAGGATACTACGTAAGTTACATGTTAGATGTCCTCACAAAAGTCAGGGTCCCCAGAGCAAGCTGCCCCTGCTGGGAGAACAGTGTTTCCCACCTGTCCTGGAGGACACTCCAGAAGTTTCTAGAGGAGGGACGAATGGTCTCCTTCCAACATGTGTGTGAGCGCTTTGCTCTTGCCCAAAAGGGAACAAGACTCCAGGTCTGGTTTCTGCCATGTCCATGGAAGGGACACTGGCCTGTGTGTGTGTGTGTGTGTGTGTGTGTGTGTGTGTGTGTGTGTGTGCATTTTTTTCCTGTTTGTCTCTGGTTTCTGCTGCACCCATGGCAGGGGTGCTGGTTTGTGTGTGGTTTTTGTTGTTGTTGTTTTTTGTTTGTTTGTTTGTTTTGTCTGTTTGTTATTGTCTCTGTTGGATTGACTGTTGACAAACTGCTTGGCATGAGAAAGGTTAAGACGACTCCTTTGACTGTTGTGACTGATCAATGGACTGAAATATGGAATAGAGCTCACAATCTATCTTTGTCAGTTAAGAAAAGCAGGGTGGTTACTTTTTACTCTTCAAAATGGCCCACATTTGGGGTCAACTGGCCAGCCATGGAGACTTTTGACCTCTCCACCACTATGGCAGTCAAGAGGATTGTTTTTGTGCTTAATTCATCAGGACATCCTGACCAGGTTCCTTACATCACGGTCTGGAAGGAACTCATCACTCATGGACCCCCCCAACTTGGGTTTGCCCCTTCTTGCCTAACCTTGTCCCCTAGAGTCTTGCCTTACAGGAGCCTCTCGCACCCACACAGCTGGGACCATCTCCCAGCCAGAGACGCCCACCTCCTATCATCCAAGAAGACCCTGCCACAGATGACCTGATTCATGCAGATCTCCCTACCCCCTACCTTGCAGGACAATCACTCCCCTCTACTCCCTCCACTAGCAGCCCGCTGCCTCTTCCCCTTAGTCCTCTACCTCCTTCTCCCCCGTCCTTACCCAGTGCACTTCCTCCACCTTCTTCCTTCCCCTTTGTCCCTGGATTCAATGTCTACTGAATCTGCCCCTAAACGTTATCCTCCCCTCCAGCAGCTCATCTCCCCTAGCAGACCAGCCATGGGGACTCGAAGTAAACAGGTTCCTTCTGAGCCAAACCTTATCACCCTGCCGCTGAGAGCAGGGGGCCTCCCCGATGAGGATGACCACCAACTCCTCCAGTATTGCCCTTTCTCATCTGTCAACCTGTACAACTGGAAGGCCCAGAACCCTCTCCCCCACATTCTCTGAGAGTGGCTTAAATAATCTCTTTGAGTCCATACTCTTTACTCACCAGCCTACTTGGGACAATTGTCAACAGCTCCTACAGATCCTGTTTACCACTGAGGAGCAAGAAAGAATACTGTTGGAGGCCCGAAAGAATGTCCCGGGAGCCAATGGGCAGTCTACTCAATTCCAGTCTGACACTGACAAGGGATTTCCCCTGCTCCGCCTTGATTGGAATCCTATCACGGGTGCAGGTAGGGAGCATCTAAAGGTCTATCATCAGGCTCTGTTGGCAGGTCTCAAAGGTGCAGCGAGACTGCCCACCAATTTGGTGCAGGTAAGAGAGGATTGGATACCTTTCTCCCTGCCCTCGGGCCTCAACCCTGACACTTTGCTACTGGACCTTGACATTAAGATGGCCAACCATGACTGTCTGCAAATTCATGCTGAGGCTTACAGATGGAGAAAGGACCTGCTGGACACCCCGCTACCAGACACCGAGGTAACCTAGAACACTGACAGGAGTAGTTTCTTACAGGACAGACAACGGCAGGCTGAAGTAGTGGAATTCAATGATAACAATGTCATCTGGGCTGAAAGGCTCCAGCCAGGAGCATCAGCTCAAAGAGCCGAACTCATTGCCTTAACCAAGGCCCTCTAACTGGGAAAGAACAAAAAGGTGAACATTTACATGGACAGCAGGTATGCTTTTGCGACCGCCCACATGCATGGGGCCATTTACCAACAATGGGGGCTCTTAACCTCCAATGGAAAAGAAATTTTTAAAAAATGCATGAAATCCTGGCCCTCCTACAGGCCTTATATTTGCCCAAAAGAGTGAGTGTCATCCATTGCCCAGGCCGCCAAAAGGGCAGTTCCCCAGTGGCCCATGGAAATAACCGAGCAGATCAGGTAGCAAGAGAGGCAACCTAGCAACCCATGGTCAGTTTAAATGCTCTGGCTGCTAATGTTGGGCCGCCCGCACTTTCTAACATCAGACCAGCCACTTACCAGCCCCTAAATGACTGGACGAATGGATGGCCCTACTTAATCTCCTCCAAAGAAGATGAAGACCTAATTAAAGAACACCACTCTAATTATTGCTTAGAGAAAGAGAAACAATGGAAAGCCATAAAAGGAAAAGTCATTTTTCCCCAGGAACAGGCTGTGGACTGGATTTCTCAGATGCACCATTGGTCCCACTTGGGCCAAGACAAGTTAATACAGGCCATAAGAGCCTCTTCCATGTTTGTTCCAAAGCTGCGGGTGATAGTGAGGGAAGTGATTCAGGCCTGTAAGTTGTAAAGGATACAGACACCAGGGAAAAGATTCAGGGGGGACAGACCAGGAGTCTACTGGGAGATAGACTTCAGTGAGGCTAAGTCAGGAAAGTATGGTTACAGATATCTGCTAGTTTTGTAGATACTTTCTCCAGATGAATAGAAGCTTATCCCATGAAGCAAGAAACTGCCAACATGGTAGCCAAAAAGATCTTGGAAGAAATTCTTCCCTGATTCGGACTGCTCAAGCTAATAGGGTCGGACAACGGGTCTGCCTTTGTCTCCCAGGTAAGCCAGGGACTGGTATCTGTACTGGGGACCAATTGGAATTTACATTGTGCATATTGCCCCCGGAGCTCAGGACAGGTAGAAAGAATTAATAGAACTATAAAAGAGACCTTAACTAAATTGACCTTGGAGACTGACACAGACTGAGTGATGTTCCTTCCCATGGCCCTTTTTCTTTATAAGACACTCCCCCTATAAGTTGGGACTGACCCCTTTCAAAATAATCTATGGGGGCCTTGCCCTCTAGTGGCTATGGGCTCTGCCTTTAACCTGTCCAAGGATCATCCTCATGATATCGTGGCCTGGCTGTTAGCCCTGCAGAGTATACAAATAGAGATCTGGTCCCAAATGTTCTTTATACCCCAAGGACTCCTGATGTCCCTCAAAAGATTCAACTAGGAGGCGTAGTGTTCGTGCGATGCCACCAAACCACTTCCCTAGAATCATGGTGGAGAGGACCTCATACTGCCCTGTTAACAACCCCTATAGCTCTCAAGGTAGATGGAGTCGTGGCCGGGATCCACACTTCCCTTGTCAAGGCAGCCCCGAAGACAGCCCCATATCCAGTTGAGCCAGCATGAGGCCTTCAAAAGCCTGACAACCCATTAAAAGCTTAAACCAAGCTTAAAAGAGAAAAAGCCACCACTTCATCATGATAACTCTGACATTACTCCTGACTACATGTACTGTTAGGGAAAAATCCCAGCCCTCTCCCCACATGCCCATGGAACTAACCTGGTCTGTTCTATCCGGGTCAGGAGACACTGTATGGTCCATAATGGAGGACCACCCCCCTCCCTTTCTCCTGGTGGCTGGACCTTTACCCTGACTTATGAAGAAAGCTCACAGCAGGCTCAGCCCTTGATGACCCGTACTTATACCCATCTCAGCTAGCCCACAGATAATTACTGAAATGGGCAGGGACAAAAAGTTCAGGCTAAAACCCCAGCTATTTTGGATGTGCTAGCACCTTCAGAAGAAAGTTGCTCTAGACCTTTATTTTTATGTCTGTCCTGGGTATCACCAAGGGAAATCACAGGCCACTAAATGCGGAGGATCCTCTCATTACTATTGTCAAGCATGGGATTGAGATACTACTGGAAACATTTACTGGAAGCCATACTCCTCATGGGATTTAATCACGGTACAAGTTACTGTACTGTGACTTCCCATGTAAACTAACAATCCCAACATAATTGTTTGGGATGGTACCACCCCCTTCTAATAAGATTCACACACACACCTGCTCCAGTTAAACTAGATAGGTCCTGGACCAAGGGACACACATGGGGCTTTCATCTCCATAAAGAACATGGTGGTGATGGCCTATTGTTCATCATAAAACTTACTATGCTCAAAAAGACCTATGCAGTAGGACCAAATCCCATCTTTGCCCCCAAACCACCTCCTCCAACTACCCTCAGACTAAGGCTATCAACTAAAGATCCATTTCCTCAGTTTATGCTGGGTTCTGCTTCATCCAACCCTGACCCCTTATTACAGTGGGTGTCTGAAACCTTCTCAGTCCTCAATGAGTCCAGGGCAAACCTGACTTAGTCTTGTTGGTTTTGCCCTCACATACATCCTCCATACTACAAAGAATTTGCCACCAACTCCTCTCTCCTGGCCAATGTCACCGACCCCCAAAGATTCAGGTGGCATCAGATGCAGGATGCCTAGATATCCCTCCAATCTGTCACAGGACAGGGTCAGTGCATTGGCAAAATCACTGCTGAGTTCAAAGCACTGTGCATCTCTACATTAGAAAAAGAATCAGGACCAGACCCAAGGGTGTACTATGTGGCCCCAGACAATGCCTGTGGGCAAGCTCATCAATAGTTACTCCCTACCCTACATGAGGATTTCTGTGTTGCTTCAGTTAGTACCCTGTATCAACTACCACACACATGAGTCCTTCCTAGACATCTGGGATGTAGACAACCCTAGAATCCCCTAGGAACTCCTAACCAGGCTAACAGTATCCTTGCTACTGGGGCTAGGAGTAGCTGGAGCGACAACAGGGGCATCTGTCTTGGTGATCCAAGGCCAAAATTATCAGGACCTCAGGTTAGCTATAGATGAAGATATAAAACACCCCGAGCACTCTATATCCCACTAGAGGACTCTCTATCCTCCCTATCTGAAATGGTATTACAAAACAGGACAGGTCTAGATTTGTTCTTCTTACAGAAGGAGGCCTCTGTGCAGCTATCAAAGAATGTTGCTTTTATTCCAAGCATTCTGGAGTCATAAAAGACTCTACGGCCAAGGTCCAAGATGGTCTGGCCACACACAGACGGGAGTGGGAGGCCACTCAAGGATGGTTTGAGTCATGGTACAACTCATCTCCATGGCTGACTACCCTAATTTCCACTCTTCTAGACCCCCCCCCTCAGTCTCATGATCCTTCTAACCTTTGGACTGTGTATCCTAAGTAAGTGGCTGACTTTCATCCGAGAAAGAATAAATACCATCCAAATAATGATGCTTAAACATCAATATGCCCATCTAAATGCTGGGTCCACCCTAGCAGAGCATAAACTATAATTAGACTATCCCAAGACTGGAATAGTTACAAGGAAAAGGGGTGGATGTAAGATTCCATGTGGCCTGAGATCAGCCACCTTAACAATAGCATCATAAGCTAATAGCAGGAACAAACAAACAAGTTACCATTGTCAGTCAAGCAAGAGCCCTCTGTCTCATCCCTCAGAATTTACTGCCTCTACCTTACCCTGATCAGAATTTACAGGCCCGTGAGAAAAGGCCATGCTCATATATCTTACCTCTAACATCTGCCAGAATCAACTGACCCCAACCCCCAAAAGGTCATCTTTGTTAGCAGATCTATTGTTAACTAACCACTGTGTGCTGAGTTCTGCTTCTGTAAAGGGTATTTAATCCCTCAGCTTTTGCAGGACGGGTCCTCAACCCTTCTGAGCTTGATAGACCCTGACGCATCGGCTCAATAAAAGTCCTTTGCTTTTGCATCGACTCTGGACTCTGACTCTCAATGAGCTTCCACGAATAGACTCTGATGATCTGAGTCTAGCAGCAGAGCTGGAAAAACAGAGACATCTAAGCCTTTGACATTTGATTTAGGACTAAACTCTAGCCACAAACCCATGTGGTGTGTGCCCTTCTGGATTTGGTCTGGCTTTGGTTCATTATTTCCTCATTATACCCCTGTACTAGTTACATTTCCACTGCTGTGACAAAGCACCATGACCAAGGCAATATATGAAAGAAAACATTTAATCTGGTACTAATCATTCCAGAGGTTTAGAGTCCACAACAATAAATCACAAGGAATATGGCAACAGGGAAATCAACATGGTGCTGGAGCAGGAACTGAGAGTTTCACATGCTGAGATAAAAACTACAAGACATATTTTGAGAGGCGGGAGGGAGAAGAGAGAACACTGGAAATAATGTAGGATTTTGACATCTCATAGCTCACCCATAGTGCCACACCCCTTCTACAAGGCCACACCTCCTAAGAAGGTTCCACCAACTATTGACCAAACATTCAAATATGAGTCTTTGGGAGCCATTATCACTCAGTCCACCACATTCTTTCCCCTAGTCCCCATAGGTTTGTCACCATATCATAATGCTAAAGGTATGTGTCTTCCTTCAAATTTTTCCATAGTCTTTTACAGTCTCAACAGTTTAAAAGTCCAAAGACCAATATCTTTTCTGAGACTCAAGGAAATCTCTTTATTTTAAACCCCTGTAACCCAAATTATACACTTTCAACATACAATTGTACAGAATATACACTGCCTTCCCAAGAAGGAAAAATAGGAACATAATAAGGATATGCTAGATCAAAGTAAGACCAAAACCCAGTTGAGTAAACTCCAAATTCTATAGCTCTATGTCTGATATCAGAAGACTTATATGGATCTACCCTTCTGGCTTTGTTGACTGCAACACACTTCTCTCTCTTGGGCTGGTTCCACTCCATGCATGCAGATATTCTTGGCAGGTATACCACAGCTCTGGAATCTCCAGCATCATGGGGTCTCTAATGAAATCTAGGCTTCATTTTCACAGCTTCACACAATGACCTTTCTGTGACTCCATGCAGACACTCCTATGCCACATAAATGGCCTTGGTGGCTTCCATTAACCATGGAGGAAGATTCCTTTATTTCTGCATTTTTCATACATCTAAAGCCAGAACTTACATGTCTGATGCTGCCAAGTTCTGCTTCTCGCTTGGCATGGAACCTGGACCCCTCCTTCAGTTATATTGGCATAAGCTTTAATATTTTTGATACTCTTTTAAAAAACAGATAATTCCTTAGTCCTTTTCTTTCCACAAATTGTAGCATTAGCTGGGTGGTGTCTCACCCTGAGGCCAGCATGCTCTTTATTCCTCTTCTCCTTTCAGCACATACCAAGGCAACAACATTAAATTTCCTGGTGCTCTTTCTATCCTCAACTCTACATTTTGCCTCACTTGTTCTTTTCCCTTGGCAGCCTGAATAAGAGTGATCACTAATAGCCACCTGACAGAACACATTAGCTTGTCGTGAAGTCTCTGCTTTTGAAAGTAGTCCAAAACTCTTCAATTTAGTCTCAGGCAGATTCTTATAACAAGGGTCCAAAGCAGCCACATTCTTTTAAAAAACCATCATAAGAATGATTCTGATCTAGCCTAATTGCTAATATTATTTGCCTGTGAAATGTCTTGAGACCACATTGCTCTCAGCACTATTGTCTTCCAAGATCCTACTAGGAAGGCTAATTAATCACCACTTACAAATTATAACTACTCTCTTAGTCCAGTTTCCCAAAGTCTTCTACATTGCTTCAAAAACTCAGAATGATCAGGTCTGTCATAGCAATAGCTCACTCCCTGGTACCAACTTCTATCTTTGTAACTTCTCTATTGCTGTGAAAACACCAGCGAATGAAAGAGACAAAAAAAAAAAAAAAAAAAAAAAAATATATATATATATATATATATATATATATATATATATATATATATAGAGAGAGAGAGAGAGAGAGAGAGAGAGAGCTCAGGAGATGGTGATATGGTGAGCAGGTGAGGACATAGGATACTGTCAGGACCCTGAAGGCCCATAAGGGTAGGCCAGTTAAATTGCTTGCACATCTTTTTTTTTTTACCTTTTTGTTTAATTAAAAAATGAGGAACTAGGTATGGGTGGTAAGACAGGAACAAGGATGCTGTGTCCAAAAAAAAAAAAAAAAAAAAAAAGGCTGCTTCCTGCTGACTTGGGGATGATGACATCTTTGAGAATCCTGAAAGAATGGGGTAGAGGTGGCAAAGTCCTGGGACAGCCAGCTGTTTTGCTGTTATCCAGGATCTGTAAGAGCATCTGCAGCTAGGAAGCAAAGTACAGGCTCAGCTATGCAGTCTGTGAGGTTACACTGGAGCACCTGTGGGTATTTGCTTTGCTATTGTCCTGGATGTAGGAAACACCTGAACTTGACAGGCTACCAGAACATATATATGGGCAGAAGACAAAGTTAAGTATGTTAAGGGGAAGTTCTTTTTAGGCGTACACTGGAAACTTTTGGACCGATGGTTTTGGTAGTTGTAGGAGGGAATCTCAAAACCAGGGAAATGTGGAGGAATCCCACCCTCTGAAGTAGGCAGTAGGTGGGAAATTTAGGGTGGACTTATCTGGAGTCCACTTGACCTGAGAGGTAAATTTGGGTGGATTTCCTGTAGCTTACAATAATTATTTTTAAATTTACAAAAGAGATAAACTTTAGACACATTAGGGTCACCATTGTTTGCAATCTGCAGTGGATTCACATTCTAGAAAAAGACAATACATCTTTGTGTCACAGCACAACAGAGGCTTGGGAAATTATTTTGGGTTAACACATGAACATTCTTTAAAGTGGACACAGGGAAGGCAGAAGACTCCTATGAAGTAGAGGGGGCAAAAGCTCACTTGATCTTGATTTTCAGTCTGACTACAGATTAGGAAAGAGGGCCTTCTACCCTTTATCTGGAAGACTGGATGTATATAAATTTAGCACAATGAAAAACAACTTTTAACTATACTTAAAAAGAAACCAAAGGAAATTTAAAATCTTGAACTTGGAACAGTGATCGTGGATCACATAGTGGCGTAAAAAAAAAAAACAAAACAAAAAAAAAAAACTGGAGTTAGATTAATAAACCAGTGCTCCAGTGAGTGGTTAATATCAAAGCTCTGAACAGTCTTTTTTGTTGCTGGTGGTGATGGTGGTTTTTTGTTTGTTTGCTTGCTTGTTTTTCGAGACAGGGTTTCTCTGTGTAGCCTTGGCTATCCCGGACTCATTTTGTAGACCAGGCTGGACTCGAACTTACAGAGATCCACCTGCCTCTGCCTCCCAGGTGCTAGGATTAAAGGCCTGCACCACCACCTCCCAGCTGATACAATAGTAGCATAGCAACAGGAAGGAATCTGACACATTTGTTATTTTTGTATACCTTGAATTACCTTCTTATAACCATCTAGGCCTACACTTGTTTTGTTAACCTTCAAACACCTACCCTAAAATCCTTAGGCCTTAAGTAAGTTTTACACATTTCTTCATATCTAATTATTAATCATGAGACATAGGTGAAATTGCTGGGAGCAGTCACTGTCCTTTAGCTAAAGGAATAGTAAAAGGTTACATCTGAGACCTGTTTTATGACCTGAGTAAAAAGGTAGACTGTGTCTAGAATTAGTGGTAGCATCACTAGGAGGACCTAGAAGGCATCTGAAGCCTGTTTATCTTTTAACATGGAATCTGTGAGCAAGCAAACATGTTTGTCTTTTATTTTTTATTTTTTTCAATTGCTCTATGTGTTTATTATCTATAATTAATGCAGTAAGAGGGGTCAGAAAGCTTGCAGGCTACACGATTTCACAAGATGCATTGCAGGGGAAAAGAAGGGTTGATATTTATCATCCATATCTTAGCGTCTTGGTGGATGCATTCCTGGGGGAGGTGGGCCTCTAATGCCTAGTGGAGTGGGTCTCATTCCTGAAGGGGGCATGCCTATAGGTGTCCCTCGAGCAGGGGGAAGGCCAATTGGATGGCCCATGGGTGGTCTCATACCTGGTGGAGGAGTCATAATTCCTGGAGGTGGGGTTGCTCTGCCTACAGGTGGTGGTGGAGTTCCCTGATCTGGTGGGTACTGTGTTGGGGCTCCAGCAATGCTAGCAGTAGCAGTGACAGCAACAGCTGATGCAGTGCTTCTTCCTTGCGGAGTCATGACCTGCTGGGACTGACCTCCAACTCCTTGGACAGGGCCTGCTAATCCAGCAGGAGCTTGGGGAATAGGTACACGAGTTGGTACTCCTCTGCCAGCTGCCCTCCCAATCCCGGGGCCACCTGCAGTGCTAGGAAGCAGCACAAGAGCAATTCCAAGATCTTTAGGAGATGGACCCTCCACAGCCATGGAAACCAAGTTCTCCCCAGGAAGCAAGACCAGACCTCAAACCCATTTTTCTTCACGCTCTGGCTGTTTTGCATTCTTTGGCTTGATCTTCTTGAACTCATCACAATCACAGAGGATCAAATTCATATGCCTGTCAAAAGCCTTAAAGGTGCCAATGCAGAAGATTCTTCCATCTTGCAGGACACAGCTCATTCTCTAATCAACGTGCTGCAGCGTCTTGCTACTCTTACCCACAGTCATGATTGCTGTTCCACAATAGCAGTTGTCAACAGTAAAATTTCAAGATCTTTAATTCTTGGGGGAGGGAGGTCTATAAATATAGGTCTGATTCAGGTTCTTAGATACAATGTAAGTTTGACCAAAGTTTCACAAGCAGTGGATGGGTCCTGTTTTCCTTGACTTCCACCACTGTAAAGTTCCAGTGCTGCTTTAATGGCCTCTTGGTGTCTCAGCTAAGAAGGCCTGTCTGGGTTCTGCCTAGAAATTCACCACAGGAACTTGCTGCTGCTGCTGCTGCTGCTGCTGCTGCTGCTGCTGCTGCTGCTGAGAATGCTGAGAATGCTGAGAATGCTGCGGATACAAATGACACTCTTGGTTGCTCACTGAGGCTGTCCTTCGACATTTGACCTGGACATCTACCCCTGGCATGTGCTGTTCAGTAGTTCTTCTCAGGTGTAAATAATTCCTTGCTCACTCCATTGTGTTGCAATCACTCCTCAGAACCAAGTGTCAGACATCTCCAGCTTCCTCTCCTCTCTTCCCCCTTTGCCTTTTAAATAAGTGATCTAATAGTTAGTAATCTTAACCAGCTAATGAATTAACATGGTGCTTACATATCATTGTGGATATCCTTGGGGAAGGAGCTAATTCCCTGTTATCTAGCTATCAAGCTACTATTAGCTTAAGCATCAACGTGATCAGAGACCTGAGAAGGATAAATAGTAAAGTAAATGAATCTATGTATCATTCAAAATGACGGAGATGACTAGTCAGTCCATAGTCCACTACGTACACAGCTGTCCCAAAATCCTGGTGTCTCCATGTCAACGTGGACAGCGGCAACTGGCCATCAGGTACAGAAGATGAGAGGCCTTTTCTGCAGAAGAGGAACATAGGAGAGACTGACTTCACCCTGTTTTCAGCAACATGGGACAATAACTCTCTGGATGTCCAGTTTGTCCACAGCTCAGGCTGGGCCTTAGCAGCAGGTAAAGCATTGGGGGGGCAGTCTTGCCCAGTGGTTAGAATACCATACTTCAGGGTTTAAGTCATCTCTTGATGTGCCCAAATCTTGGAGACCTTGGAGAGTTACTATTAGGATTTGGGATTCTCTGTCTGTCATAATAAGCTTAAGCATATTTAACGCCATATTCATCAGGTCTCTGACAGATTTGAAGGTTAACATATTTGAATTAAGCAAGCTTCGTCTGTCTTTAGTTGTCTGCTCTAAACTACAACTTGCGTACATAAAACAGAATGTTGTGATCTATAGTTATGCCATATTCTGGAGATAAGTGTTTGAGGACTATATCAATCTCAAGTAGATCTAAATAGACAAACTTTGCTTGGTTTTAGTTACATTTTGTTTAACTCTGAAAACATGAGCAAGATGCTAAATAAAGCTTAATCCTGTAGCTAACTGCATCAGTTATTAACATGAGTACAAATATATTTATGGACACATTAAAGGATTTGAACATTTATAAGATGACTATCTATTAACCTGCATTTCATAATTATCATTAGAGACTAAAACTTTAGGGTTCCTCTCTGTTAGGTTGGAGCTTTAAAAATCATAAATATAGTCCATAAAGAGACTGGAACTTTTTGATCTTGTTATGGTGCGCTACTATAGAGCCTAACAGTTTCCTGTGCTAATCAGCCTATAGCTATAAAACTCTAAAGCTATATTATTGATTAGTAACATTAGAAAAATAAAGCTAAGCATATTTAAGGCAGTGATTTTTAATCCTTTGAGATTGAAGATAGAGTATAATAACCAAGTTCTAACATTGTATCCCAACTTAAAAGTAACTTTGGATTAATGTCATATGGTTTCCTGTTTTTAACCCTGGACTTTAAAAACATACATGTGTATGAGAAAGGATGAACAATAACCCATTTCCAAAGTCAGTATTACAGTAGAAGAGTATAAGACAACTTTTAACTTGCATTTGAATTTATTTTACCATTGGTCAGAAAGCCTAGAGGTGAACCACGAGCATAGGTAGCTGGTGACAGGACAAACATCATTCATTCATTCATTCATTCATGCATGCATCCAAGAGCTAGCAAAGACATAAGTAGTTAGACATGCATTTCCGAATAGCTTTTGTTTATCTATCTAGACCATTATAACCTTGAAATTTTATATAAAGAATATGAGTCACAAATACAGCATGTTGTAAAAAGTATAATTTTGAATTACTATAAAAATCCCTACCAATTAAAATAGATTTGTTGCTTTCTTAATCTAAGAGGACATAAAATAATAAATATAGAGATCATTAGGACTAAGAGGCTTTATGATTGTGCTTTATACCACATGCTCATCTGAAGATGGTGGAGTCACATGGCAGGTTGTAGGCCATGTGGTTGGCACATATGAACCCATATATATGTCTTAAACAATAGTTGATCTTATAGTTTAAACACCATACCCAATGGGAAAATTATAAATCCTTAGATAAGAATTTACAGTATAATCTTAAGATATATTTTTTCTTCTGAGAGCATAATACAAAAAATCAGAGAGAAAATATTTTTTAATATGTTATTAATTTAGTCATATTACATCTCAACTGTTAGCCCATCCCTTGTATCCTCCCATTCCTCCCTCCCTCTTTCTTTCCTCCTACTTCCCTCCCCTATGACTGTGACTGAGGGGGACCTCCTCCCCCTGTATATGCTCATAGGGTATCAAGTCTCTTCTTGGTAGCCTGCTATCCTTCCTCTGAGTGCCACCTGGTCTCCCCATCCAGGGTACATGGTCAAATATGGGGCACCAGAGTTCATGTGAAAGTCAGACCCCACTCTCCACTCAACTGTGGAGGATGTCCTGTCCATTGGCTAGATCTGGGTAGGGGTTCGAAGTTTACTGCCAGTATTGTCCTTGGCTGGTGCCATAGTTTGAGCAGGAACCCTGGACCCAGATCTGCCAACCATAATGTTCTTCTTGTAGGTTTCTAGCACCAAATTAACAGTCATGTGGTCCGGGCATACCTTAGCAGTAGTCTCAAGAACAGCTTCTAATGGCAGATTAGCTGTTGGCATGAGCAGGTGTGTGTTGCTGACTCTGACTTGCTACATGTTTAAGTCATATACCATGGGAGAACAACCAGGGAGAGTAAAACCAGGTTTGGAGTGAGAAAAAAAAAAGGATAAATAAAGGAGAGCTTTTCATGGTCCCCTGATCATTTGGGCAGTGTGATGAGGCAATTTAGAAGCCAGATGACTCCAAAAAGCTCAGAGGTCTGAATGGGGACATCATTCCCATGGGTAAAGAGAGAAGTAAGCCACAACCCTGAACCTTGGGTGTCCCCAAGGGCACAGAGGAGCCAGAAGTGAGTAGGTACAAGCTGGCAAAGCAGGTCATGAGAGAGAGAGAGAGAGAGGGGGAGAGAGAGAGAGAGAGAGAGAGAGAGAGAGAGAGGGAGGGAGGGGGGAGAGAACTGAGACTGATGACTGGCACATGTCCTCTCACAAGGACACACCTCCTAATCCTTTCCATATAGTTCTACCAACTGGGGACCAAGCAGCCTATGAGGGAGGGAGGAACGAGGGGGAGATACAAGTGATGGGATAACAATTGAGTTATAATCTGAATAAATTAATTAAATTATAAAAAAATAAAATTGTGAAAAACAACAACAAAACCCCACAAACTACCACAGTCTCCATTCTTCCCTTTTGAAATGGTAATTGTGCTGCCATGTTTTATGGGAGCTTTACACAAGCTAGAGTTATTTGAGAAGATGGAGCCACAGTTGAAAAAAAAATGTCTCCATAAGATTGGTCTGTAGACAATTCTATGGGGGAACTGTCTGGGTCGATAACTAATGTGGGAGGACCCAGACTATTGGGGAGGCCTGGTCTCATCCCTACGTAAGTGATCCTGAGTTTTATACAAAGCAGTTTACACAAGATGAGAAACAAGCCAGTAAACAGCATTTATTTACTGCTACCATGTTCTTGTCTTGAGTTCCTTGAATGATGAACTGTGATGTGGAAGTATAAAATAAAACAAATACTTTCTTCTCTGTGTTCCTTTTGTTCATGGCATTTTATCACAGCAATAAAACCACAATTAAGACAAAAAATATATACATTCTGTGTCATTGTTGTTGGAGGTATGTGACTTTGTTTTTTATTCTACAGGGAATTATAGTTAAAAGATTGCCTTGAGTCTTAGAAGACTTTGAATTTTTAAGCAGTATTGAGATTGGGAAACTGCAGGAGCTTTGAAGGCAAAACGATGCTGCATGAGTTCCTGTGATGAGCTCCCTCAGTGATGAACGTTCCTGCCCAATGTGGTTTAGGTGTACTGATGCAATAGAAAGGAAACAGGACACTTCCGTCACCCAGAGGAACAGGGACTGTTGTCACGTAGCCTAAGTCTCATATGCCTACCTCTCCTGTGTTGGTCACTACAGTTTCCATATTAACCAAGCTGACTTCCAGGGGTAAAAGACTTTCTCTTCTCTTGAAAACTTGCTTTGTCTGTTGGGGATGACACTCTTCTCCACAATACCTGATGTACTGTCTCAAGGACAGATCAATTCAATGAGTCTCTTTCTTTCGAACTTTTTTCCTCTTCCTCCCTAAAACTGAATAGTAGGCAAAGGAAAACATAAACAGTAATTCATTCTCTAACAGACTAGTTAAATAATTAGATGTTTTTTCCCTCCATTTAGCCTCATTTTCTATTCAGTGTCTCCCCTTCAGTCTTTGTCTTATCATTACCTGAGGAAAAGGAGAGTGTGAATTGTCTAGTCAGAGTTGGAAAGACAAACTAACCAAGCAGAAACAAGTCAAAGATGAGCTCTTGGATGCTGCCTTTTTTTTTTCCATCCACAGACTAATAGAAACATAGAATGGGAACAGCTCTGGAAAGCTGTAGCTGCATCCCAAATAGAGGTTCTGAACTCAGACTTTATGTTAGAAATGCCAGATAGCAAAAAAATTATAAAAATTCCTTAGGTGTCCCATAAATGCTATACATTTGTTTGTTTTTGTCTCAAATTCTACATATACTTCTTAATTAAAATCTGTGAGCTCTTATTTCAAATAGTACACTAACCAATCCTCACACCTCCCCCACCTCCTTTCCCACACCTCTCCCACCTCCTTTTATTCCTCTGAAGTCTGTTCTGTGCTTTTGCTTTTGCATCCACACATTTTAATGTCCAAAACACAAAAATAAAAAAGTACAAAGTTGTAAGAACAGTTTGTCGCTATCCATTTCAAAGTCTTCAATGGCTTCCTAGTTCCATAAGGTCTTCTAGATTTGACCCTTACTTACCCTTTGTGCACCAAAGAAGGTGAGAAGAGGGCTTATCTCCCTTTGAGTCCACGCAAAAATGGATATTGTACAGGGAGCAAATGACTTCATTGCCTGAAAGTAAAGAAAAGAGGATGACTTCAAGGGTCTGTAATGACAGAATGAGACAACAAGACCCACCCTTATGGGCAGGATGAGGAGTGCCTGGGTGTACTGTCTGCTTGTGTGGCAGCAGCCTAAGTCCTCAAACTAGGTACTGTGACAGCATTGAGCTAGTGAAATGGCTTAGCAGGTAAAAATCTCTTGTCATCAAGCCTGATGATCTGAGTTTAGTCAACAGAATTTAAATGGTAGAAAGAAAACCAACTCCTTCAAGCTGTCCTCTTCCCTACACACACACACACACACACACACACACACACGCACACCCCATAGTGTATGCCCCCAAACACTAAATAAACAAATGTAGTAATTTTTAAAAGATATTTTATAGGCTTTGAATTTTTCAAACCTACTTTATTTGGGATTCTTTAATGCTTGCACCTCCCTTCCAACCCACCTGCCTTAGATAGGAGAGAAAAGATAGGAACAGAAGAAATAGACCTTTTTATATTCAGTTCCTTGGAGCGATTCCACTAATGTAGTAGGCAGGATTCCAATAGAGCAGTTAAACAGCAAACCAGAAATTCAGTGAAGGTGACTGTAACTGCAGCCGCTGGAACCTGGAAAATCAGCCAGAACCCAGAGCAGCAGCTGGAACCCAGAGCAGCAGCTGGAACCCAGAGCAGCAGCCGGAGCATGGAGCCTCGAAGTCTTTGTTGGAAGATTTCTCTCTCAGAGCACCTTGAAGTGGAGTTATGAACAACCAAGACCAAAAAAGTCTTGTTGGGATATATATATATATTCATACACATATATATGTATATAAAATATATATATATATATCCTCTCAGAATCCATACTAGGATGTTTATCAGTTGGTAAAGACCATGTCCCCGCAAGAGACGTTCCCTCTTCCAATGGACAAACATCACCTGTTGTCTCACAAGTCTGTTTTCAGCTGAAAAACACTGCACACCCTCACATAAGTCTGTTTCACACCCCACACTTAGGATCAAAACAAAAACATGTTTACATCCACTACAATATTTTTTTTTCATAATTCTGGGACTGGAGATGATAGTTTTGGCAGATCTAGTTTCTTTCGTGGGCTCTGAGCAACAATGTATTTCTGGTCTCCTGGAATTTTTGTGGCTTTCTTTGTTGTTTGTTGGGTTGTATGTACAGCATTCATAGCTACGTCCTTACCTTTGCACTTGCCACTTTCCTGTGACCTATGTTTAATTTTCTTCATAAGAACATACATCATACTAGATTAGTAGCTCTTTTAATGGCCTCAGATTAACTCAATTACTTCTTTACAAACCTCATTTCTAGATAAGGTCACAAGCTGTGGCCTTGGGGTGACAGTCTCATCTATTTTTGAGGGAATGCATCTCAATTCATAGGGCTAGGGTCTAATTGTTTTTTAAAAAGAAGTAGAAGAATGAGTAAAGAGGAGGCAAACAGCAGGAGAGAAATGTTGTGTGAACCACGAGAAAGAGCTGCTTGGGAGTTACCAAGCGCTTTCCTGAATATTCAGAAATCATCCCTGGAGTTCCTGGATTGGGGATGCAATTGAAAATGTTAGTTACAGAAAGCACCAGTTTGGGGCATTTTCCTGCAGTAGGACAGTGGTCCTGTTTCATAATGCCACTGGTCTCTTGGTGCTGCAGTAATCCAGAATGATCCCCAAAGCAACAACAAATGAAGGGCAGGAATATGTAAATGATGAAAGCACCGAGTCACCACCGTTTATAGGCCCTCTTTCCAGCCATACTCAAAGGTCAAATCTACATGAGAAAAGAGAAATTAGGTTTACAGTCTAGCATGTAGACAGTTGAGAGTTTAAAATGTGTCAGTCTGATCTTCACAGCTAGAAAAGAAAGACAAAGTCAAAGTCAGTAGCTCTCCTCAAGCTCATTAGGGAATTTACTTTCCAGGGCAGAGTGACATCCTCTAACTAACAGGATTCTAAGGGCAGATATGGCTTATGTTCCTCAGAATCTAGCAAATGAAGCCATTTCCATTAAGAATACTGTTTAATCTCTTATTGCTATACAAATAAAAGCTTATTTATCTAAAAACTGGACACTGTAAACAAGAGTATGGTACTAACCTCTGTTAAGTATCTAGGGAGGACTTGCTTGCTTTATGCTGACATGCTAAGACAGGTCTCCCTCCTCCTTCTCTCCCTCCTCCCCCTCCTCCTCTTTCTCCTCCTCCTTCTCCTCCTCCTCAAGTCACCGTGACCCCACCCTTATAACCTCATCTAATCCTAAATATATTTCCCACCAGCCCCACCCAACTTCCAAATAACAGGAAGATATGGAATTCGAAATTAACTTTAAAACAGTGTTTGGGGAGATAAATCATAACTATAGAAAACACTATAAAATAAACTTTACTTGATGATTACAGGAAAATTATAATCCTATGAAGCAGCTGTAGAATGTAACTTCCATGGTGTCCTAGCTCTCATCACAAAGAGGGGAGAAGTAACAATATAGTGACTACTTTTTCAAGGAGCCTTACCATATTCTCACTGTAAGGGTTAAGGCACTAGATGAAAATAGGAATTATTTTTGTTTTCTTGATTTCTTTCTCAGTCCATTTGTCATTTGTATATAAGAAGGCTACTGTTTTTCAGGCATTAATTTTGCTTCCTGGAATTTTACTGAAAGTATTAACTAGTTGGAAAGTTTCCTGGTAGAATCTTTTAGGAACACTTACATATACTGTCATGTCATTTGCAAATAATGATACTCAGACTTCTTTCTTTCATAGTTGTATTCCCCTTGCTCTCCATCAGTTGCCTTATTGCTCTAGCTAAGACTTAATGTACTATATTGAATAGATATATAGAGAGTGAACAACCTTGCCATGTTCCTGATTTTAATGGAATTGCTATGAGATTTTGTTCATTTAGGCTGATGTTGGCTATGAGCTTGTTTTAAATGGCCTTCATTGTATTGAGGTATGTCTGCTGTATCTCTAATCTCTCCAAGACTTTTATCATGAAGGGATGTTAGATTTGTCAAAGACCTTTTTCTGTATCTAATGAGATGATCTTGTGATTTATTTATTTATTTATTGGTTTTTCAAGACATAGTTCATCTGTGTAGCCTTGGCTGTCCTGGACTCAGTTTGTAGACTAGCTTGGCCTAGAACTCATAGCAATCCTCCTACCTGCCTCCCTTAGTGCTGGGATTAAAGGTGTGCCCTACCACACCTGGCTTGATCTTGTGATTTTTGTCTTTCATTCTGTTTATATTGTAGATTACATTTATAAAGTTACATACGTTGAACCACCCCTGATTCTCTGGGATGAAGCCTACAGGATGAGTTTTTAGATGTGGTCTTAGATTCAGTTTGCAAGTATTTTATTAAGTATATTTACATGTATGTTCATAAGTAAAAAGGGTCTGTAATTTTCTTTCTTTATTGGGAGGTTATGTAGTTTAGGTAACAGGGTAACTATAGCCTTATAAAAATAATTAGGCAATGTTCCTTCTTTTCTATTTTGTGGAAGAAACTGAGGAGTATTGGTTAACTCTTCTTTGAAATTCTGGTAGAATTCTGTCCTAAAACCATCTTGCCACGAGATATTTTTCATTACTGCTTCTACTTCACTAGGGGTATAGGTCTGTTTAAATTGCTTATCTGGTCTTGATGTAACTTTTTTAAGTGGTAACTATCACCAAAAAAAATCACCTGCTGCAAAAGTGCTGCAGGTGTGGCTGCTGTGTCACGTGTGCGTCATTAGGTGGCAGAGAGGAGAGAGGCTATGTCTGTGCCCTGTGTTCTGACCTATGAACATCTGAGTGATTAGTAGCCTAAGATTCCCTGAAAAAAGCAAGCTTGAGATAATCAGGAGTCTAGTGCAAGGGAGCTAGTCTGAGATGACCATAAGTGTCAGATAGAGAGCTAGCCTGAGATAACCACCAGTACGGTGCTGCACAGGCTGCTGGGTGGTTCTGACATGCCTAAGATGACCCCTTCCTGGTGCCATAAGGCATTAGTGGGGCATATAATTCCTGAAACAACACCTCAGATGACCCCAGACACGCAGAGGCCCAGGTGCCAGTAAGAGGAGTAAGTAAGTGGTGGAGAAATGGAAGAGAAAGAGAAACAGAAGGATGTGGGCACCATGATGAGAAGCAAAACTAGAGATTTAGGGTAGTGAGGACCAGTCTGATGTGAATAACCAGCTGTGACACCTGAGACTATGGTGGCATTCTGGCCTGTGGTGCCACAGGAAGACGTGTCTGGGTTGTGGCCTTGCAACAATGGGGTTATGTTTCCACCAAAGGCAGATGCTCAGGAACATGTTGATGTCTGAGGGCTGTGAAGAACTGTCCCCCAACCGTAATATTGGCATTATAGGGGATATGAGAACAGGAAAGCTGGACCTGTCCCTAGCTGACTGTAGGATTAAGGAGAGTAGGTCCTGCATCTTTCCTAGCAGCACTGTTAGCTGACTCTGGTGATGGTAGTGGCAGTGCCATGAGCAAGCTGGCCCTGAGGATGTGTGCATGGGAGAGCTGGCCCTGCCTTGTGTGTCTGCCATGTTATGATGAGAGAGAGAGAGAGAGAGAGAGAGAGAGAGAGAGAGAGAGAGAGAGAGAGATCTTTCCCTTCTTGCCTCTTGCCACCTACAGCAGCCAGGAGAGTTGTCCCTGTCCCTCACCTTCTAAAGCACTCAGGAGAATAGGGCCTGCACTTCCCCTGGGCAGCACAGTAGAGGCTGGCCTTGGATGTGTGGGTTGCAGGTGAGCCAGCCCCTAGGACATGAGTATGGGAGAGCCAGCCCTGCCTCTTGTCTCCTGTGTGGTGCCACTAGCAGTGGGTGGGAGAGTTGTTCCAACAAGGTCATGAGAGCAGAAGAGCTGGACCTGCTCCTCACCTTGCTGCAACACTTGGCAGTGTTGGACCCTGGCCCAAAGTGTTGGACCCTGGGAGTCCAATTCGGGAAGGGGGTCACCTCAAGAAATCACTCAAGTCACACCAGCTGAGAGGTATAGGTAAAATTTATTACTGACACACCAGAAGTTCCAATTGTTGATGTGTCAGGATCCCTCAGCACTCAAGAGGCGAAGGACACCCGAGTGGCTGTTACAGCTAGTTTTAAAGGCAAAAAAACACAAAGCAGGTGGGGTTGCTTATCACTAGAATCCATATGGATATTAGGACATCTGGCCTGGGGGAACTTCTTGTGAGGACATCTGATATCTGCAAATTTGCATGTAACTATTTTGGGAATTAGGTTGGAACTCTTGAGGTTAGGAGTTCCGAGAACTGGGAGAAGCCTCTGGGATCAGAAGTTTAGGTTCTCAGGCCACTGGGCAAGCCAGGCTGGAATTTTACAGTTTCTCAGCACCATGCTACACCTGACCTGGGCAGCAGAGTAGAGCTGGCCCTAGTTTCAGGGTTCACTGGTGAGCTGCCCCCAGAGTGTCAGAGTGGGAGAGCTAGTGGGCTAACCAGCTGAAATACCTCTCAGAGCCAGACCCAGGGCTTTGATTTGGCCCATCTACTCCATTGATGTACTTCTGGAGGGCATGAAGGGCCCGCCTAGCCCTACAGACCCAAAACTACAAGAACTCCATGACACAGGGCATCAACAGGATCTCTGAAAGGAGATCCAGGGAGGTTCCAGTATTGATAGAGTAGCAGTGCCCAGAGGTCTTGTACCAGACTAATGGGTCATTGTAATGAACATTTGTGAGGAAAGAAGTATGGGACACACTGTGACACACTGTAGCTTCCACAATGAGAATTTTACCGCCTGTGTTGCAGGAAAGGTTCCAAGGGTGGAGGGTGGGTATGAGGTGAAAGGAAGATAAGTGCAATTGGGGTACAGATGTGGAATTCATAAAGAACCAACAAAAATTTACAAACAGAAACAAGAAGGAAAATGTTCCATCTCTTTTAGGTCTTCTAATTTGATGTAGTACAGGTTTTTAAAGTATGTCTTTTAGTTAACTTGGCTAAGGATTTGTTAATCTTATTCAATTTCTCTAAGAACCCACTCTTTCCTTCATTGCTTCTTTATAATGTTTTTTGTTTGTCTCTCTATGGTTGATTTCACCACTGAGTTTGATTATACTTTACTGTCTATTCATTTCGGGTGTCATTTATTCTTTATGTTCTAAAGCACTCAGGTGAGCTGTTAAGTGACTAATATGAGATCTCTCCATTTCTGTTTAATGTAGTTATGTAATACTATGAACTTGCCTCTTAGAGCTGCCTTCATTGTGTCACATATGTTTGAGTATGTTATATTTTCATTTTTTAAAAAGATGTATTTATTATGTATACAGTGTTCTGCTTGCATGTATATCTGCATGCCAGAAAAGGGCATCAGATCTCATCATATATGGTTGTGAGCCACCATGTGGTTGCTGGGAATTGAACTCAGGACCTCAGGAAGAGCAGTCAGTGCTCTTAACCACTGAGCCATCTCTCCAGCCCCATTTTTTTTTAAATCTTTTTCATACATTATATTGGGAAACTGTAAAACCTAAACTTCTAACCCCAGAGGCTTCTCCCAGTTCTTGGAACTGCTAACCTCAAGAGTTCCACCCTAATTCCCAGAATAGTTACATACAAATTTACAGATATCAGATGTCTTCACAAGAAGTTCCCGCAGGCCAGATGTCCTCATATCCATATGGATTCCAGTGATAAGCAACCCCACCTACTTTGTGGTTTTTGCCTTTAAAACTAGCCTGTAAGAGCTACTCAGGGTCCTTCGCCTCCCAAGTGTGGAGG
Organism: Acomys percivali; assembly: GCA_907169655.1. Lineage (NCBI taxonomy): Eukaryota > Metazoa > Chordata > Mammalia > Rodentia > Muridae > Acomys > Acomys percivali. The sequence goes on from OU015758.1 coordinate 36,156,424, forward strand.
GACCCTGACACATCAACAATTGGGACTTCTGGTATGTCAGTAATACATTTTACCTATACCTATACCTCTCAGCTGGTGTGACTTGAGTGATTTCTTGAGGTGACCCCCTTCTCGAATTGGACTCCCAGGGTCCAACATTTGGGGGCTCGTCTGGGATTTGGGGGTTGTTCCAGGACCACTGAATCACCTTGCTGAAGGCCCTTTTTGTCCCGGGCCACTGAAAACGATGGAGACGTGAGTTACTTTCGTTTTGTACTTGTCTGTGTTTCTGTCTCTCTGTAGCGCGCAATCCGTATTGGGACGAGAAGGGGAACAGATGTGTCCGCACCTTCTCTTCACCCTGGAGGATGCTCCAGTGGTGGTCTGGAGGACTTCTGACAATACCACCAGTCTCTCCAACTCCATAGGCGACCACATGTTCGCGCCACCATCAGAATCTGTATTTTTAGTAGGTAAAAGCCTCTGTGGCAGAGAGAGCTTTTGCCATCCGAATCGGTATCTATACTTTCGGTTTGGCACCGATCCTTCGCCACACGGCTTGTGTCTTCCTGTCTGCTAATTCTGTTTGTGTGTGTTATCGGCCTTTTGTGTTGACTGAGATGACCAACATTGACATGGTACTGATTGTGACCACCCCCTTGACTCTAACTCTTGACCATTTCAAAGATGTGCGAGGCCGAGCACACAAACCTCTCTGTGGGCGTCCACAAAGGACACTGGCTGACTTTTTTCTCCTCGGAGTGGACCACCTTCAATGTGGGATGGTGCATGGGCCGGGAATTTGCGCGACCACACAAGACCCCCAACGACCCCTTGGAGGTAGGTCTGTGTGAGTTTTGTGTGTCTGAGTGTGGTACTGCTGATTTTGTGTCTTGGTTTCAATTTCTGGCAGCTGCCGCTGTGGGCCATAAGGACCCAGCGGCTGCGGAAGCAGACGTGCTAGGGCCATAGGCTGCATCCCTGGGGGACGCCCTAAGAGTGAAGGGGAGTCAGGACAGCCTGACTGCCTCTTTTCGGAATGAAGGAGACTGAGTGCTCCTTCTTGAGGAGAAGGTGCGGAAGCCTACCCCATCGGAACTTGCATTCGGTTGGTTGTAAAAGTCCAGACGCAAACCAGTGTGCTTGGATGTGATAGTGTCTTGTGTGCTTATATTGGTTTTGTGCTTCTTGTCTTTTGTAATGGGACAGACTGTGACGACCCCTTTATCTTTGACTTTGGACCATTGGATGGACGTTAGGGGAAGAGGACATAATCTATCAATGAAAAATCTATCAGTTAAAAAAGGACCCTGGCAGACCTTTTGTGCCTCAGAATGGCCAACTTTCCATGTGGGCTGGCCACTCGAGGGGACCTTCTCATCATCTCCAAAGTTTTTAGCCCAGGCCTACATGGCCATCCTGACCAGGTACCCTACGCTCTGACATGAGAGAACCTGGTCTCCGATCCTCCTCCTTGGGTCCGCCCTTTCCTGCCACCTAAGCCACTGATGAGACCTGAATCTACACTTCTCCCATTGATCTCATCAACCATCCAGGACCAGACTCCGACTACTGGGGACCCTGACTCCTGACAAAATCGGAAGCCCGTCCTGCCCCCAGATTCTGCCCAGGACCTTCTCCTCCTGGATCCTCCTCCTCCTTACCCCTCCTCCCTAATGAGATCAATGCAAGATTCCGATTTCCCCATCACATGCCCAGACTGGAATTATGAAACCCCTGCAGGTAAGGAGAGTCTCCCTGTCTATCGCCAGGCTCTGTTGGAGGGTCTCAAGGGAGCCGGAAGGTGCCCTACCAATTTGGCCAAAGTAAGAACCATAACTCAGGGAAAGGACAAGAGCCCTGTAGCCTTTTTGGAGAGATCGCTAGAGGGTTTCTGTATGTATACTCCGTTTGACCCCATGGCAGCTGAACACAAGGCAACAATGGTCATGTCCTTCATAGATCAGGCAGCTCTTGATATTAAAGGAAAATTACAGCGATTAGATGGCATCCAGACTTTTAACATTCAAGACTTAGTTAAAGAGGCAGAGAAGGTGTATAACAAGAGAGAGACACCCGAGAAAAAGGAAGCTAGGATAGCTAGAAAGCAGGAAAAACGTGAGAACCGCAGAGAAAAGTAAAGAGATAAGGAATTGACTAGGATCTTCGCCACAGTGGTAGCAGATAAACCTAGGCCTAGAGGACAGGATAAAGAGGGTGGAGACTGAAGGCAGTCCAGGGTAAAAAAAAGAAAAAAAGACCAATGTGCCTATTGCAAGGAGAGAGGCCATTGGGTCTGAGACTGCGCTAAACAACCCGAAGACCAGTAAAAGGTTTCAGTCAGTCCTGGTGCTGGACAAAAATAACGACTAAAACTCGGAACACATCACCTTCAATTCCCTGGCCACCCTCAACCCTGCTACATGCCCCCCTCTCTCTCTGCCACAGTGACTTGCGGAGGGGTGGAAGCTGAGGCGGCCGCTCCTACTGCTACTGCTGCTGCCTCTGCTGCTGCCACAGCTGCTGCTCTGGCTAAACACACTCCAAAACAGGCCACCACACTCCGGACCCACAACCCCTGGCACCACGTGAAAACCTGACTGCCAACAAGAGGTCCTGACAGCCAGCTCAACCAACTGCCACAACACTCCATCGACCTCTGCCAGACTGTAAAGCAGGCAATTTCAATGTAAAAAACAGCAGTGAGACCGAGCGGTAGCTCCAAGAATGCCGCGGTAGCTCCTTCCGCCGGGGGTCAGCGCCCTGGCACACCCTCACTGCCTTAAGCTCTCCCCACGTCACCCACGCAGTCGGTCCATTGGTCCTCAATCATCCTGTCACCATGGCCACCGCCTCAGACGCCACCTGAGGAAACCGTCACCATACATAGGATGTGACCAGACCAGACCCGAGCTCTCTACCCAAGTCCAAGGCCCAGAGCCCAGCTGACAATCGCGTGGAGCCAAATAATCCTCTGTTGACATCCACATAAATTGCCTTTTGACAGAGCTGTGGCCATGGCCACATAGTAAAACCAGCATCCCAGACCCTTCCCTTGCTTTGGACTCCCCAAGGTAATTGGGTCAGATAATGGGCCGGCCTTCAGCTCCCAGGTAAGTCAGGGATTGGCCAAGATCCTGGGGACTAATTAAAAATTATATTGTGCTTATAGACCCCAAAGTTCAGGACAGGTAAAAATAAATAGATCTAAAAGAGACCCTGACTAAATTGACCATTGAGAATGGCTTAAAAGACTGGAGGCCCACCACCCCTGTCTACAATGCTTAATTCTTATCAGCCTTTTGCTTCCCAAACTGATTTACAGGCTTGCCTAAAAGGGCTACAAGTGGTGCAGACCCAAGTTCGGGCCCCCTTGCCAAAATCTACAAGCCTGGCCACAACCAGACGGGGCACCCTTTCCACATTGGTGACTCAGTCTACATCAGGAGACACTGCTCTCAAGGACTTGAACCCAGGTAGAAGGGACCTTACACCGTACTCCTGACCATGCCCACCGCTCTCAAGGTAGATGAAATTACAGCCTGGATACACGCCTCCCACACCAACGCCACTCCCTCCAACTCTGACCACCGCACCAAATGGCAGCTCCACCATTCTGAGGATCCTCTAAAGATAAGACTTACCAGATCTGGTCCTTGACTGTGCTTTTCCTTATGTTGACTCCAAAAATGACAGCCAACCCCAATCCCCATCAGCCCGTACAGCTCATGTGGCAGGTCCAATCCCAAATGGGGGATATGATCTGGTTGGTATCCCAAAAAGTTCCCCCCAATACCTGGTGGGCCTGCAACACTGAACTCACCCCTTGTGTGCTAGTCCATCTTGTCCCTAAAGTTTACTACCAGACTGCCTAGGCTTTCGAGGCCAACTTTGAGGTCATACGCCCCTCCCCCATTCAGAGAGAGCCATTCACTCTGACTCTGGCTGTCATGCTAGGCTTAGGGGTGGCGACAAAAATAGGGACAGGGACGACAGCTTTAATTCGAGGAACCCAACAGTTCACCGAGCTTAAGATAGCTATAGACGAGGACCTCTGCACCATAGAACAGTCCATCACTATCTGAGGTAGTCCTGCAAAATAGAGGGCTAGAATTGGTGTTTCTCAAAGAAGGAGGTTTATGCACAGCTTTAAAAGAACACTGTTTTTATGTAGATCATTCTGGGGTAATTAGAGATTCCATGAATAAGCTCCAAGAGCGCCTTGACAGGCGACAACGAGAATGGGAGGCCCATCAGAGATGGTTTGAAAAATGGTACAGTCAGTTCCCTTGGTTTTCCACCCTGATATCATCTATCATTGGACCCTTAATCCTACTCATGCTTATACTCACCTTCGGCCCTTGCCTCTTAAACCACCTAATGGCCTTTTTCAGAGGTTGACTTAATGTCACTCAAACCTTAATCCTGACCCAAGCCCTTAAAACTTAGGAGTCTCAAGATTGAGACTCTTTACAACAAGAGGAGGGAATGAGAAACTGTAAAACCTAAACTTCTGACCCCAGAGGCTTCTCCCAGTTCTTGGAACTGCTAACCTCAAGATTTCCACCCTAATTCCCAAAATAGTTACATACAAATTTACAGATATCAGATGTCCTCACAAGAAGTTCCCCCAGGCCAGATGTCCAGCTAGAGCTGGTGTTTTTTCAAAGAACAAGGTTTATGCGCAGTTTTAAAACAACAATGTTGTTTCTATGTAGACCATACGAAAATAGTTAAAGATTCTATGGCCAAGCTCCAAGAAGGCCTTGGCAAATGACAGAAAAAAAAAAAAGCCCACCAGGGATAGTTCGAAAGCTGATATACTAAATCCCCTTGGTTCACCACCCTAATGTCTGCCATTTCAGGCCCCCTAATTACTTCTACTGACCCTCACCTATGGACCCTGCATCTTAGAACAACTCATGGCTCTTATTAAAGATAGACTCAATGTTACTCAGGCTTTCATCCTGACCCAACAATATCAAGCTTTAAAAATCAAAGAGCCTCAAAATTGAGGCTAGGTACAACAAGAGGAGGAAATGAAACTGTAAAATTGTAAATTACAAGATGCTTGTTCGCTTGTCCAGCCTTGCTCGCCTCTCCTAGTTCTCGTTAATGCTAACTTCAAAAGTTCCACCCTAGTTCCCAGAATAGTTACATGTAAGTTTCCATATATCAGATGTCCCCATACAGCTTTCAGTAACTGCTCTAGAGACCCACACCCAAGCCCCCACAAAGGGCTTCCCAATGCCAGATGTCCTAATGTCCATATGGTCTAACTTGATAAGCAACCCTACTTGCTTTGCGGTTTTAGCCTTTAAAACTATCCTGTTGCCGGGTGGTGGTGGCGCATGCCTTTAATCCCAGCACTCGGGAGGCAGAGGCAGGTGGATCGCTGTGAGTTCGAAGCCAGCCTGGTCTACAAAAGGAGTCCAGGACAGCCAAGGCTACACAGAGAAACCCTGTCTCAAAAAACCAAAAAAAAAAAAAAAAAAAAAAAAAACAACCCAAGCCTGTAACAGCTACTCAGGGTCCTTCACCTCCCGAGTGCTGAGGGACCCTGACACATCAACAATTGGGACTTCTGGTGTGTCAGTAATAAATTTTACCTATACCTATACCTCTCAGCTGGTGTGACTTGAGTGGTTTCTCGCGGCGATCCCCTTCCCAAATTGGACTCGCAGGGTCCAACATTTTGGGCCAGGTTCCAACAATATAATGACTACAGTTTACCTTCTTCCATTCCTTCAAATCTCTCCCTCTACCTCCTTTCATCCCCAAATCCACTCCTCCTCCATTTCATTCAAAAAAAGAGCAGACTTCCCAGGAATATCAACTGAACATGTGGCATAACAAGGTACAGTAAGACTAGGCACAAACACTCAAATAAGTCTGTATGGGGAAACTCAGTAGGAGGAAAAGGGCCCCAGGCTCAGGCAAAAGAGTCAGATAAACCCTTTTTCCAACTGTTGGAGTAGCACAAGAACAACAAGCTACACAACCATAACCTATATGCAGAGGACCTAAATCTGACTCATACAGGGTCTGTTTGTCACTTCAGTCTCTGCGAGCCACTATAAGCCCTGGTTAATTGATTCTGTGGACCATGTTCTTATGGTGTTAACACCTCTGGCTCCTACAAACCTTTATCTTTTCTTCTATGGGATTCCCCTAGCTCTGCCTAATGTTTGGCTGTGGGTGTCTGCATCTGCTCCAATTAAGAATCATTTTAGTGACATTTTTGCCAGTCCTGTTTGGTTCTATCTAGTCTCTTGGATGTCCTGCTTGTTTCTGGTCCTCCAGGCAGAGTGAGGTCTTGGCTGCTTTTCATGGCATGAACCTCAAGTTGGACTAGTCATTGGTTGGCCACTTCCCCAAGTTCTGCCATCATTACCTCAGTACATCTTACAGGCATGACAGATTGCAGATTGAAGGTTTGTGACTGGGCTGATGCTAGGAGTTTGCCTAGTTATTGAAGATGGCCAGTTTGGGCTCCATATCCCCCATTACTAGGAGACTTCACTGAGGTCACTCCCATAGATTCCAGGAAGTTTCCATTGCACTAGGTTCCTACATCAGCCCCAGATGTCCTGAATTTCAGTCATCTCTCCCTTCATCACTTTTACTCCATGCCTGATTCCTCCTGTCCCATCCCACAAGCCCCCAAGGTTATGTGCAAAATCTATTTTATTTCTCCTTCCCAGGAAGATTCATGTGTCCATCCCTTGAGCCCTCCTTGTTACTTAGACTCTCTGAGTCAGTGGATTGTAGCATAATTATTTTTTAAACAGTTAATGTCCACTTATAAGTGAGTACATACCATACCATGTTTGTCTTTCTGAGTCTGGGTTACCTCACTCAGGATGATTTTTTTTTAATCGTTTCATCTATTTGCCTGCACATTTCATGATGTCATTGTTTTTTTTAAAGTAGATTAATACTCCACTGTGCAAATGTACCACATTTTCTTTATCCATTCTTCAATTGAGGGACATCTTGATTGTTTCAGTTTCTGGCTATTATGAATAAAGATGTCATGAATATAGTTGAACAAGTATCCTTGTGGGTAGGATAGAGCATCCTTTTGCTACATGCCCAAGAGTGTTATAGCTAGATCTTGAGGTAGATTCATTCACAATTTTCTGAGGAATTCTCTTATTGATTTCTTAGTAGCTGTACAAGTTTGCACACCCACCAGCAATGGAGAAATGTTCCCCTTACTCCATATTCTCAATAACATAAGCTGTCACTTGTGCTTTTGATCTTAGTCATTCTGACAGGTGCAAATTGGAATCTCAAAGTAGTTTTGATTTGCAGTTCCATGATGGCTAAGGATGTTGAACATCTCTTTAAGTGTTTCTCAGCCATTTGAGATTCCTCTATTGAGAATTCTCTGTTTAGATCTGTCTGCCATAATTGGTTTATGCAGTTAGTTGATGTCTAGTTTTGGTTTGTTTGTTTGTTTGTTTGTTTTTCTTTCTTTTTTTTTTTTCTTTTTTTGGTTTTCTGAGACAGGGTTTCTCTGTGTAATCTTGGCTGTCTTGGATTCACTTTGTAGAACAGGCTGGCCTTGAACTCACAGCAATCCACCTGCCTCTGTTTCACAAGTGCTGGGATTAAAGGCGTGTGCCACCACACCTGGCTGATGTCTAGTTTCTTGAGTTACTTAGACATTTTGGATATTAGCCCTTTATTGGATGTGAAGTTGGTAAGAATCTTTTCCAAATCTGTAGGCTGCTGTTTTTGTCCTATTGACAGTGCCATTTGCTTTATACAAGTGTTTTGGTTTTAGGAGGTTTCATTTATTAATTATTGACCTTGGAGCCTGAGCTATTGATGTTCTGTTGTGTCCTGTGCCAATGCTTTCAGACTATCCCCCACTTTCTCTTCTATCAGTTTTAGCATATCTGGCTTTAAATTGAGGTATTTGATCCACTTGGACTTAAGTTAAGTTCAGGGTGATATATACGTATCTATTTGCATTCATCTATGTGCTGACATCCAGTTAGACCAGCACCATTTGTTCAGTCTCTGTGCGATCCCATGGCCCCAGATTAGTTTACTCTGTAGGTCTTCTTGTGGTGTCCTTAATCCTTCCAGCTTCCTCAATCCTTCTCCCCACATTCACTAGGTTTCCCAAGTTCTGTCTATTGCTTGGCTGTGGATCTCTACATGTGTTTCCATCAGTTGATATATGCAGCTTCTCAGAAGACAGTTATGTTAGGCTCCTGTCTGCAAGCATAGCAGAGTATCACTAATAGCATCATAGGTTGGCTCTCTTCCATGGGCTGGGTATCAAGTTGGGCCAGTTATCCATTGACATTCTCTCAATCTCTGCTCCATCTTTATCTCTGGCACATCTTTTAGGCAGAATAAACTTTGGGTTGAAGGTTTTATGGGTGGTTGATGTCTGCTGGGAGTCTCCTGGATACAGTAGGTAGCCACTTCAGGCTTCACATCTCCCACTGCTATGAGTCTTAGCTAGGGTTACTCCCAAAAACTTTCAGGAGCCTCCCTCATGCCAGGTCTTTGGCTGATCCTAGAGATGCCTCCCTACCAGTTTCTATTCTCTCTCCCAGCCCTCTTGCCATGCTTGCCCCACATCTGACCCCACCTCAGTTTCCTTACCCACCCCCTCTCCCACCCAGTTCCCTTCATCCACTTCTGATGTCTATTTTATTGCCTTTTCTGTGTGAGATTCAAGCATCCTTTCTTGGACCTTCCTTGTTACTTAGCTTCTTTTGGACTGAATTGTAGCAGTGTTATCCTGTACTTTATGGCTAATATTCAATTATAAGTGAGTATATTCTGTGTTTGTCTTTCTGGGTCTGAGTTACCTCACTTAGGATGATCCCTTCTAGTTCCATCCATTTGCCTGCAAATTTCATCATGTCTTTGTGTTTAATAGCGGAATAGTATTCCATTTTGTAATGTATCACATGTTCTTTATCCATTGTTTAGCTGCTGGACCTCTAGGTTGTTTCCAGTTTCTGGCTATTACAAATAAAGCTACTATGAGCACAGATGAGTAAGTGTTTTTTGTTTTGTTTTGTTTTTGGTACAGTGGAGTATTTTGGGGGTATATGTCCAGGTTTTGTATAGCTGGGTCTTGAGGTAGGATTATTCCAAAATTCCTAAGAAACCACCAGGTTGATTTCCAAAGTGGTTAGACAATTTGCATGCCCACCAGCAATCTCTCCTAAATTTTTTGTTTTATCTACTGAAGCTGTTCTATCCTTGATTAAACCCAGAGAAGTGTTAACAAAAGGCATTAATTCTTTAGTTGCTCTATAGATGAGTTTCTCCAATGCTGAATGTGAACAATGTAATCAAATCTGATATTTGGGCCTGCAGGCTGCTCCTTAGGGGTTTCCCCGTGTCAAATTGTTACCTTGCCTATCCCTTGTTGATATGCATTCATTAGCCTAATGCTGGCCTTTGCTATATTGTCTGCAAACTCCAGAAGGCTGTGGCCTTCTTTTTGAATTATCTCTAGAAAAAAACATTATTTCTAGGGACATCTTCCCCTTTTTAAATGGCCTGGCTTACCATAGTTAAAACATCTAACATTTTAATTTTTCTTAAAAATTTTAGAAATACTTCTCCTATCATAGTAACACCATAAATGTGATATTTAATATCGACCATATTTTTGACCCATTCCTCTATTGGTGCTGATCTGACTTTAAATGTCTAATCACCCCATTTGAATTCTAAATTAGCATTTTCAAAAGCCAAGGGTTTGATTAAAATTCATCTGAGTCCTCAATCTGATACTATTCTATTTACTGCTGAAATCAATCTTTGCAAAATATCAGTGAAGGATTCTTTTAACCCTTGTACAATTTTAGTAAATAATTTCCTAATTCTTTAGCCTTGTCCCAAGTGTTTAAAATTGCTAAATGACATAGCACCAAGGTGTGATTATCACATTCAATATGCCTTGATAACTCAGTATATTAAGCTTCACCTAGTAACTGATCCTGGGAAGTATTAACACCTCTATCCCCATTTCATTGTGCATGGCCTTCCTCTTTTCACCATGTTCAGCATTGTAATTGAGGACAAGTTTCCAATATTGCTGTTGCCAAATCTTTCCAGTATTGGGGCATAACTCTGTTCTGAGTTGCCCATGAATTTAATATCTTCTTCATATATGGAGAATGCACATCATATCAAATAATCATTTCCTTAAATCTTCTCAAATCTAATATCTGTCAAGTTCGATTTAGCTTCTTCATAACATTGGTGTTTCATATCACTGTTGATAGTTCTTATATGGTAACCGGATAAACTAAGGTTGGTTTTCTAACAACCTTGGGCTGCCCTTCTTCAGTTTCATCATGCAATAGCATGGTAAGTTCTTGTTTAAATCATCTGTCTATGTCTGATCATTTTTCTCATTTTTATTTGTGTTTCTCTAATTTTTCTTCTAAGGCTTCTATCTTCTAAATCCACTGTAGTGTATATAAACATATTTTTGTTTAGATACCAAGTGTGGAATGTGTTTGTCCATTGGAAAAAAGATTTATGAGACAACACATGATATTTGTCCACTAGAAGAGAAACTGGCTCTTGCAGAAGCATTGTCTTTGCCAACTGATAAACATCCTATTATGGACTCTTTGCCCAAAACCAGAGGCTTGGCTTTTGGTTTTGGTTTTGCTTCCCATTGTTTGGCTATTCATCACTCTACTTCAAGATGTTCCTAGAGAGAAATATTCCAGAGAACACTCTTCTGGGTTCCAGCTGCTGCTCTGGATTCTGGTTACTGCAGTAGCAGCCACCTTTGCTGAATTGCTGTTTAACAGGTCTACTGGAATCCCAACAATGAAAAGTGGCATTGCTCCAAGGCTGGGTGTGGTGGCATACACCTTTAATCCCAGAACTCGGGATGCAGAGGCAGGTGGATCATCATGAGTTCAAGGCAAGCTGGGTATACAAAGAGTCCAGGACAGCCAGAGCTGTTATACAGAAAAACCCTGTCTCAAAAAACAAACACATAAAAAAGGAACTGAGTTTAAAAAGGTCTACTTCTCCTGCTCCCATTAACTTCTTTTCTCTCCTATCTAGGATAAGTGGGTTGGAAGGGAGATATAGCCAGTAAAGAACCCCAAATTAAGTAGGATTGTAAAAGTTCAAAGCCTATAATCTATTTTTTTATATTTTTCTTTTTCCTGTACCTCTAATTTTTTTCCTTTGAGAGGGTACAGAAAGCCACTATTGCTATTAAAGATAAAATATGAAATACCAAGATACAAGTGAGAGATAACAATCAGGATGTAAAATGAATAAATTATTTAAAAAATTAAAGTTAAAAAATGGGAAAAAGAAATACCCAAATGATAATCAGTATCAAGCCAAGCACAGTTAAATCATTTATCTTTTTATTTTCTGCTTCGATTTTCAAGCTATTTAAAGTATCACTATACAGGGTCTTAACACCTTGTATTATTATACTTCTCATTCTTAATTCTATTTTTGAGGACTTCCCAGGTGACTTATCAAATCTGATTGATTCTCAGTTTGTCTTCAGCTGGTTTGATTTCTCTGACTGTGTGGTCATGCCACAAATGTTTTTAACTGTTTTATTTTACCAATAAAGACTCATAAGCCAGAAGCTGGAGTGAAAGTCTGCTAGCTCAGAGAGGCAGAGAAAGGACCCAACTGTTCTTCCTCCTCAGCCAACATCACAAAGGGAAAAGACACATGTCTTCTTCTCCATACCATCTCAAAAAACCTCAATCTGAAACGCCTTCTACTTCTGGATACTTCCTCTATCCATCCTCCTGACTTTTTCTTATTCTCTATGTTTTTCCCCTATGTTCACTCCCTGTCAACTGGTTAATTGTTCCACCTCTTGACCTACGGTTGACTTTATTTAATCCTGTTTACAATACTCAAACAGAAGCTTTAGGATTACAAATGTGTGCTAGGGCTGATCCACACCATAACTAGAAATAGGTTTCCCCAGTAAACAACACAATCTTGGCACTCACAGTGTGATCTAATATCCTGCAGCACTCGATAAGTATTTTCTTCTGGAGGGATGGGCTTCTATGACCTGTGAAAGGGTCTTTTACAGCATCCATGTAAGTGTGCCATGTACATACAATGCCTGTGGAGGCATCATAGATCCCTTAGAACTGGAGTTACAGGTAGCTGTGAGCCACCATGGAGATGTTGGGACCTGGTCCTCTGCAAAAGCAGAAAGTGCTCTTAACTGTAGAGATATTTCTCCAACCACACACCTAGATCCTTTATAATCATCTTGCTCTTCTCTCCTAGGAGAATTCCCTTTGGAGGAAAGTCGGGTCATCATTTCCTATCTTCTCTATTATATGTCATCAGAGGGAATCTCTCTTTTGTTATAATGCAGTCCTCTCCCTGGTGTTCCTTTAATCACTTAGAAATGTTTCACCTAGACAACATAAAGAAAAGACAAATAATATATACTTCAACACTGGTCAAAATATAAACTGAAGCACAAAGAGAGATTCTACTCTGTAACACCATTATCCAATTAGATCTCTGTAAAAGACAAAGAAAATGGAGTAATTCCTTTAGGCCTGGGATTTATGTGGCCTCTAGCAAAAGATTCCCTTTTACCAAAGGGTCAGAAAATCCCAGAAGGAAGGGGATTCCCAACTCTGATGCTGGCATTGGTGGATGATTCATACTTGAAAAGTCAACACATCTCTCAGGGGTAATCACATCCTCTTTAATACTTTACCAACCCAGAGGCTGAGAATGTCACCAGAGAGTATTTGAAGCCTCTAAAAGACATTACACCACTTGACAACAAGCCACCAGCCTGTGTTGATTCATAACTATGTTTGATTTATAGCTTTCTTTATTCTTTTCCTAATACAAAGAACTTCATAAAATGGTTAGCTTATAGGAACATGGAGTTTGGTTCATGGAGCAGCATTATTCACATATGGCTCCAGATTGAGCTACCTCATCTTCCCTTTGTAATAAGATCTGCATTTTTGCATTAACAGTTTTTGGCACCTAAGGAACATCTACTTTCACCAGAGGTATCACCTGTATCAGTGTCAGGAATCAGTCCTTAAGTCCTACTATCTGGTTCATCTTTTTATTTTTAGGGGTTATATATCTCTTTAGTTCTGCAATAGTCTGTAGGTTTAATCTTAGCTGGCCAATAAAATGCAATTTATTTAAATATCTTTTGTGATTCCAAAAGTTTTATTCATTTTACTTGTTAATTTACTAGCATTTGGATTTTTGTTTCCTCCACTTCTCCAATATGTAACTCATGGAAGGAAAAAGTATGTGAAAAAACCCTGCTGATTAGCATTCCTGCTGCTCTTATGAGTAATAATTACATTTGTCTATCTTTTAAGTATTAAAAATTGAAAAGACCTTAGCCAGAGAGGTGGCTCAGCAGACTAAGTATTCATTCTACAAGCCTGACAAGCTGAGTTGTTTATTAGTTGTATAAAAGAGAGCTACTGATCTTTTTGAGTTAATTTTGTATGCAGCCACTTTGCCGAAGGTGTTTATCAACTGTAGGAATTCTATGATGGAATCTTTGGGGTTATTTATGTATATTATTGTATCATCTGTGAATAGTGATATTTTTACTTCTTCTTTTCTGATTTGTATTCCCTTGACCTTTAGTTGTCTAATTGCTGTAGCTAGAACTTCAAGTACTATGTTGAATAGATATGGAGAGAGTGGACATTTTTGTCTTGTCTCTGATTTTAGTGCAATTGCTTATAAGTTTCTCTCCGTTTAATTTTATGTTGGCTATATGCTTGCTGTATATTGCCTTTACTATGTTTAGTTATGGGCTTTGTATTTCTTATTTCTCCAAGGCTTTTCATCATGAAATGATGTTGGATTTTGTCAAAGGTTTTTTCAGCATCTAATAAGATTACCATGTGGGTTTTTTTTCCTTTCAGCTTGTTTATATGGTGTATTTCATTGATGGATCCTCATATGTGGAAGTAACCCTGCATCCCTGAGATGAAGCCTACTTGATCATGGTGGATGATTGTTTGTTTTTTTCTTAAGTGTTCTTGGATTCAGTTTGCAAGTATTTTGTTGAGTATTTTTGCATTGATGTTTATGAAGAGAGATGGGTCTGAAACTTTCTTGGTTGAATCTTTGTGTGATTTAGGTATTAGGGTGAATACAGCTTCCTAGAATGAGTTTGGCAATATTCCTTCTGTTTCTATTTTGTAAAATAGTTTGAGGAGTATTGGTACTAGCTTTTCTTTGAATGTTTGGTAGAATTGTCTGTTAAAACCAACTGGCCGTGGGCTTTTTTTAAAAGACTTTTAATGACTTCTTCTATTTCCTTGGGGGGTTATAGGACTATTTAGATGGTTAAGCTAATCTTGATTTAATTTTGATAAGTGGCCTGTATCAAGAAAATCATCAATTTCATTTAGATTTTCCAGTTTTGTGTAATACTTTTTTGGACTTTTTTCAGTGTCTGTTGTTTTTGTTTTCGGTTTTTGAGTCAGGGTTTCTCTGTATAGCCTTGGCTATCCTGGAACTTGCTCTGTAGACCATGCTGGCTTCAAACTTGTCCCTCTTTTCATTTCTGATTTTGGTGATTTGGGGATTGTCTCTCTGCCTGGTATAGCTGCAATCTTAATTTTGTAAAAATAACTTCTATTCTCCAGATGTTACTGTTGAATAAGCTCATCATTCCTAGCTCTTCCTGAATTCTGGCTGGCTGGTTTAACACAGCTGTTCTGACTCAAAGTCCTCTCCAAGCTGACTGATTTAATCTGGTTTCTCTCAATTTCTCCTGAATTGTTCTGTTTTTGAACTAAAGAAACTGAGATTCATTAACTCAACTGAACTCAAGTGCACTCCATTGAACTGCACTGAGCTGCCTGTGCTGTACTGTCCTAAACGCTACTGTGCTCTATTCTACTGTAGTGCCTTCTCTACTCTCTCTCTACTGTACCTTACTCTTCCCTTCACTCTGTTTTACTGCTTCTAAGTGGCTTCTCTTTCTTGTTGTACTCGTGAGAATTTGGCATGTCCTATCTCTGACTCATTTTGTCAAAGCTTCATTCCGTCTGCCCTGCAGGGTGTACGTCACTTTCAAACATGTTTGTTGCCTTCTACAAACTGATCTCACCTGCATTGTTTGGGATGAAAGGTGTGTAGAAGAGAGTGTCTGTATTCCAACCAGGGAGATTAAAGGTGTGCTGGATTAAAATTCCTCTACATAAATTATATAGTCTTCCTGGGCCCATCTTATGGGTTCATTCACAAGCATTGCCTGCAAAAATGGTTATGTCATGTCTACAGGCTATGATGTCACTTCTTTTCAAAGCTTGTAAAATAAGTATGCAAACCTTCGGTAAAAACCCAGATCATATTATCATGCCCCTTTCTGCAGCATAATTATTATGGTTACAAAACAATAATGGTGATTGGACCATATTTTTGTCCTCTGTTTCTAGTCAATTTGATAATCACTATCCTCCTAATACGTTAAGTGACTTTTTAAAGTTACATCCTGTGATTTTTCCTAAAATAATTAAACAACAACCTATTCCTAGGGCCAGAGTGGTGTATACTGATGGAATCTCTACAGGTATTGCCGTCATAGTATCAGAGTCTGAAAGCAAGTCCGTAACTGTACCTACTCGGTCTGCGCAATTAGCTGAATTACAGGCAGTTATATTAGCTTTACAACTTTTTCCTGATCAGCTGCTTAATATTTTTTCTGGTAGTAAATATGTAACTCAAATTTTAGCCCCTCTTGAGACTTCTCCACATATTTAATCTGTCTCTAATGTACAACCCTTGCTGTTGGAATTACAAGGGCTTATTTGGTGTTGAATGTCACCCATCTTTATTGGGCATTTGCGAGCCCACTCTTCCTTACCTGGTCCCTTAGCTGAAGGAAATTGCAGGGCAGACCAATTAACTCAAATGCCCATGCTTTGTTTTCAAATGAACGGTATGGATCAAGCTTGCCAACTTCATGCCAAGTTTCATTTTAATGCTCCATCCTTGCGTCACCATACTGCAGTATCTACGAGTCAAGCCATCCAAATAGTAAAGGATTGCCTATCATGTGCTGAATTCTGGAGTCTATCCTAAGGGACTCATGCCTAATCACATTTGGCAAATGGATGTTACTCGTGTTCCTAGTTTTGGTAAATTACAGTTTGTACATGTTTCCATTGATACATATTCTGGACTCTTTTTCGCATCTGCCCATTTAGGAGAAAAAATTAAGGATGCCAAGGCACATTTATTGCTGGCCTTCTCATACATGGGGACTCCCAAACAATTAAAAACTGATAATGGACCAGCCTACACTAGCGCAGGGCTTGCTTCCTTTCTCTCTTCCTACGATATTTTACATAAGACTGGCATTCCCCATAATCTGCAGGGCCAAGCTATTATACAACAGGCACACCGCACACTTAAAGCTTATTTATATAAGATTAAGAAGGGGTGAATATAGTGGAAAAACGACCCTGCATTCACAATTAGCCTATACATTATATATTTAATTTTTTTAAACTATTGATGCTTCTGGAGTTTCTGCTGCAGATAGGCATTGGGGACCTCCTATAAGACATAAAGGAATGGTGAAGTGGAAGGATCTGTCCACTGGTGTATGGAAGGGTCTGGACCCTCTTTTGGCGTGGGCCTGAGGCTCTGCTTGTGTTTTCCCACAGGATGATTAGGTACCTATTTGGGTTCCTGGGTGCTGTATGAGTCCTGTCTCTCATCCATCTGCCCACCAGCCTTCAAGAGACAGTATGGACACTAGTGAAGAAGCCTCTGATCTTGATGCCGGTAGTGGTGGCGCTCACGGCTAGGATTTGCTGAAGGCGGCAGAGGCAGGAGGATCACGAGTACGAGTGCCTGGAGTAGTTCCATTTCCGGTGAAGCATACAGGAGAGAGCGGTTTGATCCTCTTTTGAGAGAAGAGAGACTTTAACATCACTGCCACCATTATTGGAGCCATTGCATTAGCTGCCACCACTGCAACAGCTACTAGAATTGCCATCTCCCAGAATTTAGACTTTGGACAAACTTTTTGAGGAGGTGGCCAGTGCACTATCTACTAAAAATTCATTGAACTTCATAGTTCAACTGGCTGTTCAGAATCTTAATCAGCAGACATCCTTGTTGCAAGAGCAAATTGATATTTTGTGGGATGTTCATATGCTTAATTGTTATCCTAAGTATCATCATGCTTGCATTACCCCAGCTAAGGTGATCGATGCTTCTACATGAAAAAACAACAAACCATTCAACAGTTCCATACCAAACAGGTCCTTGCGTCCCTGGCATTAGATAATCCCACTGCCCAAAATTTGGTTTAGCCTTGATAAATGAGTGTCCAGTGATGGGTAAGACCATTGGCGGCCCCTGCCAACCTAAGACAGCGCGACTGTGTTTTGAGACAGCCATACCAAGGACAGGTAAGACAGAGTGCTAATGTCCTGGCAACGTAAGACAGGAGCTTGTGTAATTTACATAAAGGGGGGACCTGTTGGGAACTGTTAGGCTTGGCCCCCTGGGGCCTACCCTGGCCAGTATGCAATTGTTATTCTGTCCTGGAAACTTCCTGTTGTGAACATTGTGCCTGGCTGAGTTGACCACAAGTTCCTGTTTTGTACCCTGGTTACCTTGATTACATGGTTCCTCTTGTCCTGGGGACTTTGCATCTACATCGTCTTATATTTGTCCACCTGCCTCTCTACTGAATAAAAGGCCTAGGCCCCTCCTCATTAAATGGCATTCTTTTAGAACAGATGACCTACTGTCTTGAGTGTTCTTCAACCCGCAGTCCCTCGATCAATAAATCGGGGTAATTGCAGCACAGGCACTGCAGAGTAACACGTAGGGTATCATTTACTCAACAAAGCAAAAACAGAAGTTGAAAGCAACTTTATAAATTCTATCATGAATAAATTCTACTAAGAAAATAAACTAAAAAGCCCTCTAAAATGATTCCTAACTCCCATATTTTCTATTTATTAAATACTTCTGTATCTAGGTAAAGTGTTTGTAGTTTTCTTTGGTATACTCCTATGTGGTAACAATAATGCTAATCGTTTTTAGTAAGGTTACAAATAAGGGTGATATTATACCCTTAAATTAATTGATTAGTTAGCTAATTAGTTAACTGATTTTGTTATAGCTATGTATTGCCAAGACTCCCTCAATTTAAATTGTATTTATAACTTTGATTAGTGAAAATTGGCTGTTTCTCTTATCTGCTTCCTTTAATTCTTTAGGTCATATTTTTTAAAAGCAATTAACTCTTAAGAGTCAATAAAATCCATGTAAAAGATATGAGCTTTCCAGGGCCCATTTATCTTGCATTTTATTTTTGTTTTTATGGCTTATATGCCACTTTCAGAACTGATTAATAATGTCACACAGAAACTATTTCTTTTACAAATTCTAAAAGGTCCTATTAGACCTCACACCATGGTTGATTATGTGTGTAAGGACTACTGGCAAATTAAATATTTCAGTTGTCAAAATGTCTTCCCCAAGCCTTACAATCTTCTTCTCCCTCATCTACCACTGCCTGCTGTTGTCTATTGACTAGACATATATACTAATCATAAATTTGTCAGTTTGGAAAGCAAAAGCCCTTCCCTGTTATGTTCCATGACTTCGTTCCTCATTAAATGTTGTTCACAACACATCCCTGCTCTGTAGTGGAAGTTTTGGTTATGTTTGTAAGCATGTTTTTGTTTTGATTCCAAGTGTGGGGTGTGAAACTGCCTCATGAGAGGGCCATAATCTTTGTCAGCTGGGGATTGCCTCGTGCAAGGTGGGGGTGTTGGTGGAGGTGTGAGTTTTGATATCTTGAAAACTTCCTGTGCAGGCCCTGGGAAGGTAGAAGTTAGAGCCCCAAAACAGAGAGGGGTTGCTTTCCATCACTTGGCTTTGCATCATTTGGTTTTACATACTTTCTTTTCATGACACTCCTAGAGAGAAATGTTCTGGCGAGCCCTTAGAAGAGGCTGCTGCTAAATCATTCCTGAATTGCTGGTTCCTGCTGCTGTGTTTGCTGTTTGGTTGGACTGCTGGTATTATGACGACAAAGCGTGGAATCACCCCCCAAAGAACTGGCTCTAAAAAGTCTACATCCCCTGGTCCTAGTAATCTTTTCTCTCCTACTTAAGGTTGCTGAGTTGGAAGGGAAGTAGAGGCATTATGGAACCCCAAATAAAGTAGGTTTTAAAAAATCTAAGCCTACAGCACTCCATTCTCTGCACCATGACTTCTCACCACACCGTTGAGTGTCTTCTGTGGAGTCCTCATACCTATTACCTCCCACTCCAAAAGTATGCAAATACTTTGATATTTCCACTTCTGCTATTCTACTTGAAATTTGCCTTTCTTCTCATCTACATAATTTGTCTTCTTTTTAAATGCCATGCCTAATTTCTTCCAATGAAATGAAAGTTTCTCTTCCTCATTCTTTGTCTTTACCCATTTGTAGATGCCTATCTTTTCCCCTCCTGCTTAGGTCAGTGCTTACAGGAGCACATTATAGTCATTTCCATTGCTAGCTGTATAATAGAGCTCAAAGATACCATCATGATCCGCCTCATACTGCAAAATGGAGTTTGTGCATGAAAGTAAGGATTTTCAGATGTATACATTCCTTAGAGTATCCAGGGTAGCAATGATTAGGTCATATTCTTTTCATCTTAGGCATGGTATTCATATTACATGTCTCAGTTACTTCTTATATAAGAGACAGAAGGTAGAAAGAAAAGAAAAAAGTCAGACCTGAATTATGATAGATAATAATTTTAATAAAACTTGAGTATTTTTTACTTAATAGATTTATCAACTAATTTTTCTCCTGAACTTCCTTTGTGCCTGTTTAGCTTCATCTAGATATGATTATAGTAATGAGCCTTTGTACTACTGTGCAACATAAAATACAGTGCTGCCCTTCACTTGAACAAAATGTGATCTTGGTCAATAGAATGATGTCTCTGAGTCGCCAGAAAAATATGTCAATATTCAGTGTCTACAAGGCTGTTTGACTGCTGTGGAGAGCAAAACTGTTAACGTTAAGGTTAAAGCCAAATTTATCTTAGGCTGTCTTTGTCCCCCTAAATAGTCATTTATTTTCTAGTCAATATTACATAAATACTTTTAAAATGTGCATTCAGAGCCTCAGATTTCACCCTAAATACTATGGAGGCCACTCCTTTCAATAGGTGAACAAAAATAGCCTGTATAATTTAAACAACTTTGTGTGAATGTAGATGTGTGTATATATTGATGCATGTATCTATGTGCGTGCACATGCTATGTTTGAATATAGGTGCACACATGTACACGTGGAGGTTAGAGAATAACCATGGGCATTGATCCTTACTTTGAGACAGGGTCTTTTTTTGTCTCCCATCACCTATCGCAGACTAGCTGGTTCACAAGCTTCTGTGTATTCTGTGTCGACTTCCTATCTCCCTATAGGAGTGCTAGGATTAACAATGCACCATGTGAGGGGCTGGGCCAGCTCTCCCACTCTCCCACTTGTAGGTATGGCTTACCTGTGCCTTTGCCATTAGGGCCAGCTCTAATGTCTTTTGTAGGGGAAGTGCAAGGCCACTTTCTGGTGTGTTGCAGCCAATCAGGGGGCCATACTAGATCTCTTGCTCTCCCATCCCCAGGATCAGCTCTCCCTGCTACTGCAAGTGGCAAGGGGAGAAGGGGAGGGCATTAACCGTGCACCCATACCTCCTCATGCCAGATGAGTGGCTGGGCCAGCTCACCTATGCTCCCTCTACCTGGGCTAGGTGTACTGTGCTACCCAGTTGAGACAGATATAGGAACTGTTTTCCTGAGAGTGTCAGCCAGTGAGGAACAGGGGCAGCTCTCCTGACCCCAGGCACAGTACTCTCAACTGCCACAGGTAGTCAGCAGGCAGACGGCCTTATCTCCACACCTATAAACTTACAGGAAACAAGGGGTGGGGCCAGCTCTCTCTCATTCTGTCCTCAGGGCTAACTCGCCCACTCCTCCTTAATCAGAGCTACTGTGCTGCTCAGGGGTGCTCAGAGCCTGCTCTCCAGCAGCCAGCAGTGTACAGGGCCAGCTTACCTGCTCTCATGACTCCAGGCCAGTTCTCCTGGTTGCTGTAGGTGGTGAGGAGGCATGCAGTGGGGATCACCACACCATGCAGATGAGTGGTGGGGCCCACTCTCTTGTACTCTCGCTCTTAGAGCTGGACCATCCATGCTCTCTTGACCAAGGCCGGCCCTACTGTGCTGACTAGGAGAGATGGAGGGCCTGCTTTCCTGAGTGCTGCATCTAGTGAGGGGCAGGGACAGCTCACCTGCTCTCACGACCCTAGTGTCAGCTATCTTAACTGCCTTAGATAGCAGTTTGTGTTTCTTGGAATAATTGTGTTGCATTTTTGATGAACATTGAATTGGATCTGTAGATTGCTTTTGGTAGGATGGTCATTTTTACTGTATATATCTCCTACCAATCCATGTACATGGGACATATTTCCATCTTCTGTTATCCTCTTCAAAGTTTTGCCTCAAAGTTTTGTCATACCAAGTCTTTCACTTGCTTGTTTAGAGTTATCCCAAGATAAAGTTTTTTCAAGGTTATTGTGAAAGGTGCTGTTTCCTGATATTTTTCTCAGTTCATTTGTCATTTGCACATGGGAAGATTGCTGATTTTGGAGTGCTGATTTTGTTTCCTGTTATTATATTGAAAATGTTTATTACCTGTAAGGGTTCTTTGTAACATTTTAGGAATATACAATCATATCATCTGCAAGTAAAGATACTTTGACTTCTTTCTTTCCTGTTTGTATGCCTCTGATTGACTTCAGTTTTGTTATTGCTTTAGCTAAGAATACAAGCACTACATTGAGTAGTTGTGGAGAAAATGAACAACCCTGTCTTGTTCCTGATTTTGGTGGAAATGATTAGTTTCTTTCCATTTAAGTTGATATTGGCTATGAGCTTTCTGTAGATCCCATTTGTTATTTTGAACTATGTCTCTTGTATCCCTAGTCTTCCCACAACTTCTATCACAAAATAGTGTTGGATTTTGCCAAAGGCTTTTTCATCATCTGATGATGTCACGACCCCTCCAGTGGAGTCTTTGTGACAAATGATGCTACACATCCTGAGACGAAGACCCCTACTCAAGGAAGAGCCTCCTAGAATGGGTCTGATGTTCCTGCCAGGAGTAACTGATTACAGCTTTCTTGTTTTGGGACATTTTGACTGTTTTCTCTTTCTGACCTGCTTCCTTATCAGAACTTTTCAAACCTAACTGTGTTGCTAGCAGACCCCAAAGTTGGGACTGCAGCCAAGGGTCATTCAGAGTTTTACCACCAAGTTCCACTCCAGAAAATGACCTTTAATCTTATTTAAGTTACTCCCTTGCTCATAGGATAATTAAATACTGCTTTCTCCTTGTGATAGGGTCCCGAGTTATTGCATGTAAATGAAATGCTGTACCACTGCATGTAGATTAAGTCTCCTCGAACCCTTAACCCCATTGAATCAGATACATTCACTCTCAAAACCCTCCTCAGTGCCCAAGGTTTATAAATAAAGGCTGGCTGGTTTGCTTGTGCTTTCTTGCTTGCCATTCTCCCACCATGACCATTGGAGACAACATTTATTCTGGGGAAGAATTGCCACTGAACACCTGGGGCTTGACTGCCAATTAAGGAGGTCAAGACAGCTATGGCAGACCTGCCTTGGCAGCTGCTCCACCACTGCTAGCTCATTGCTGACCCCTGGTGAAGCACTACCAGGCCTGCCTCTCACTGGACCTGCCTGCCAGCAAGCATCTGCCTGCTTCCTCTGTTGTGCTCAGCATAGCATGATGGGATGTGGCACTTTTGGTATCATCACAGGTTTGTGGAGTTCCTGAGTCTCCACTACCTTTTGATACCAGCAATCTCATTCTAAAAGAGCTAAAGTATAACACTCTGGTGAAACTCATTTTTCACCTCTCTTGGTAAGATTAGGAACCTGGACTGGTGCCCAGGCTACAGGCCTCTCCCCGAACACTCTAAGCTGGTCATAAGCAAGAAATGGGACATTAAGACCTTTCATCTCAAGGTCCATCCGTTCTTGTCTGGAAGCAAGCAGTGCAGCACCTGGACAATCCTACTAGATGTGGAATCCAGGCTGGTCTCCAGATGCTGAATATGAGATTCTGATTGGGAGAGATTATTCCAGGAAGCGAACAAATGAGAGGCAGAGGCTGGTTTGATAGGAAGTTTATGATGTGATGGGGTCCACCTGCACCCGAGGGAGAGGAGACTCCGAGTAACAAAAGCACTAACAAGAGCAGATTTGTAACAATCTAACATGACTTTTAATTCTATTAGGTGGTTCTAAAACTATGTCTCAGCCCTAAGGTAATTGTCTTGGCATGGGGGCGAGTGGGATAAGTTCCTGTTTGTGCAAGCTAAAACTGTCAGCTCCGCAGGGTAGAATTTCTCAGGACCTGTTGTTGTTGTTGTTTGTTTGTTTGTTTGTTTTTTCTGACCCTGCTTTAAAACAGAATTAGGTTGGATCTTTCACTGAACAACTATTCACAAAGCTCAGGTAGGATGCATGGTGTTATGTCAATGTTCTTATATCTGGTGAGACCTATTTTGTGTTCAATTTTATGGTGAATTTTGAAGAAAGATCCATGAGCTGCAGAGAGGAAGGTATATTCTTTTGTGTTTTGGTGAAATGTTCTGTAGGTCCGTTTAGTTATTGTTGGAACATGGTCTAAGAATGAATGGAGCTGTGAGAGAATAACTGAATGCATGTGGGAGAACTCTGGGAGGGTGGAACATGAGTATGTGAAGTCAATGTAAAGTTTATTTTGTCACCTTTCTTACTTGAGTAAGGCTCAGGGTTACACTGGGAACCTGAACACACAGTGTAGTTGCCAGCAGTCTAATAAAGATTTTTCACATAGGTTTAAACCCATGTTTGAGCAGTCTTTTCTGCTGATTAGCCCAAAAATGATATTGTATGAGTCTTTAGTCTACCTCATTTTATCTGCTTCATTCTCCTAGGCCCCATTGCTACTAGAGTGGTGACACCTATGATGTCATTTAGAGCCATCTTTTCTTTAATTTTTGTCTGAATGACCTGTGTATTGGTGAGAGTAGGGTTTTCCAGTCACCCATTGTCACTCTGCAAATCACATACGTGATTTGACCTACAATATGTGATTTCACCAGTGGTACTTCTTTTATGAACTCAGGTGCCTTTATATTTGGTGCATAGGTATTTTGAATTGCAATATCAACATCATTGTGGATTTTTCCTTTGATGAATATGTAGTGTCCTTCCCTATGTCTTTTGATTGGTTTTGGTTTGAAGTCTATTTTGTCACATATTGAAATAGCTACCATATTTTCCAGTAAGATGACCCTCAACTTTAACTTTTCCAGTTAAAATATAGAGTTTGGAATATATTCATCATGTAAAACTACCCATCTTCCAACACACACACTGTGCAGTAGACTCTGGCTAGAAACTCTATATGGCATACCGGCTTGCTTCATGGGTCTATTCATCTCTGCCCCCATTCCCAGGGGATCATACAGAGCTCCTTCACTCTCCCTCCAACATCCTGTGCTCTTATCTCAGCTGCCCACACTACCACAGGCACTCTCTGAAATTCTGGTGGCCACTCCAGACAGGGACTCAGGTAAGTGATCTTTACTCTCCTACTATCCTCCTATTCTAATCACCCCAGCTTTGTAGCAGACCACCTGCTGTGGCATCTCCTTTTTTCCTAGTCCCATACCCTAGGGGTCCTTGATATCTGAGAGGGAGCATTTTGCTCACTATCCATAGAGTGAGGCATGAAACACAGACTTGGGATTTGTAGTAATTACAGTTGCCTTTAGGAAACAGAAAACAGAGAGGTCAGTGTTTATCTTTCTCAGCTGGCAAACTAAGGCTTTTATTCTTCTGAAAGTTAACTGCACTTGCTTTCCATTTTCGTTCATTTTCAGGAGCACCATGTAACTTCTACCTCCGCAATATTAATTCTTCCTACATTCTGCACTTGTTACAATGTTAAGATTTGGCTCTTTGTGATAGACTACTCAGAAGCAGCTTAGCTTGAGCAAGATAGGATTTTCCTTTCTCATAAATGTAGGCAACTCAGGCCTAATTCTATGATTCTGCAATCATCAATAACTCTGATTTCAAATTTTTGTACTGTCAAGCTCAGTATATGCTATCTATCTCTGGCACATTTTAATCATACATGTGACTTCAGTCAGAATTTATATCCCCAACAGAAGGAAAGGGAAACTGCCACTCAAAAATTTTCCCCAGGGGCTAAAGAGATGGTCCTGCCATTAAGGTTGCATACGACTATTACAGAAGACCCAGGTGGCTTGCAACTGCCTGTAACTCCTGCTTCAGAGGATCCAACATTCTTTTCTAGCCCTGTGTGCACTACACTCAACTACACACACTCACACAGAGACATAGAAATATACATGTAATTAAAATTAATTAAATCTTAAAACCTTTTTCCTGATGCTAGGGTACCTCCCTGAGAGTTGTTCATTAGTGAGGTCCTGAGGGATCCCAGAGCAGTATAGGATATTGCCACCATGTCTGGATGCCCACCACAACTATGTGACACAACCTTATAGGGCTAGAGAGATAGTGTTTAAGAGCATGCACTGCCCTTGCAGGGAACTCAAGTTTAGTTTCTAGCACATACGTTTGGAAGCATGTAACTACCTGAAACTCCAGATTTATGGAGATTCAATGCCTCCACCTTCTACAGGCATCTTCACTTACATGCAAGTGCCCAAACATATACACATACTTAAATTAAAATAAATACTTACAAAATTAAAAGCTAAAAAAAAATTTATTTTTAAAATAATTTATTTAGATTACATCTCGATTGTCGTCCCCTCATTTGTATCTTCCTGTTCCTCTCTCCCTCCCTCTTTTCTCTTTCCTCCTAATCCCCTCCCTAGGCCTGTGACAGAAGGGGGCCTCCTCCCCCACCATATGATCACAGCCTATCAGGGCTCATCTGGGTAGCCTACTTCCCCTTCCTCTGAGTGCCACCAAGGCACCCCACCAAGGGAAAGTGGTCAAACAGGGGCCACCAGAGTTCATGTCAGAGTCAGTCCGTGCTATACACACAGCTGTGGAGAATGTGCTGTCCATTGGCTAGATCTGAATAGGGCGTCTAGGTTTACTGCATGCATTGTCCTTGGTTGGCACAGCAGTTTGTGCAACCCCCTTGGGTCCAGATATTCCAGCCTTGATGGTCTTTTTTGGGGTTCCTGGACCCTCTGGATCCTTCTATCTCCCCATTCTTCCATACCGCTCACCTGCAACCGACTCCAATAGTGAGTCCCAGCATCTGTCCCTATCCCTAGCTGAGTGAAGACTCTCAGAGGAAATCTATATTGGGCTAGTATCCAGTTATAAGTGAATAAATCCTTGCAAAGTTTTGCTATATGTGACAGCATTTACCTTCTTTTAAAAAGATATTTTCTATTATAAAATTGTCCAAGTATAAAGAAAGATAGAAAAATTGATGACAAACTATCTGGATAATCTTGTCTGAGAATACAGAGACAGCAGAACGTGATGGATGAGCCCACATTAGTAAAGAAAAACAACTAATTTTTCCTACTTTGGTGGGCATTCCTATAAGAATGTTTACAGAGATAATAAATATACACTATCTGAAATAGTCATAATTAAAAATCTAATTCATACTATTTCTATAGAGATACTGCTAAGCCAATGATAAACTAGAAAACTGTATAATCACCTAAGATGTAGTTACATAGAACACAGCAGAGACTATTTTTTTGGAATAAGCATGTGAAGAGTTACAATCTCTTAGGCTTCAATCCTATTGTGAACTCATACAAATGCAAAACTAAATATGGGAAACAACTACTTTAAAAAATAATATTTATCATACTCTTAAAAACACTGAGAGTAGGGCCTGGTGGTGCATGCCTTTAATCCAAGCACCCAGGAGGCAGAGGCAGGCAAATCACTGTGAGTTCAAGGCCAGCCTGATCTACAAAGTGAGTCTAGGACAGCCAAGTCTACACAAAGAAACCCTGTCTCAAAAAACTAACCAACCAGCCAAACAAACAAAGACCACTGAGATTCAAAAAATTATCTGACAAATACATAATATATCACTCTGAATTATTATGTCATTCAATTATCACGATAGCAATTTCAGTGATCAAGCCCAGATGAGAATTCACCTGCAAGTTTTCTTTCCTATTTTCCTTTCAAATGACAGACACAATTATTTTCCTGAAGAAACAAAGTCACTTCTCAAGATTACTATACAAATGCAGAGATACAGTAAAATAGCTTTAGAACAGCATCTTAGAGAAAGCTGACATGGGAACTGCTGTAACGTTTTCATTTGCTTTATTTAGGCTGATTTGTTTTTACTTTTGCTTTTCAGTTTTTGTCCACTGTGCTACAGTTATGTAGACCAAGGGCACAGGCCTATCAGACAGCTGAAGGCAGTCAACTGCAGCTTTATACTGTTTCATTTTTACTACTTATGAGTATGGTTAAATGGACTAGTCACTTATCATAAGTGACTTCCATAGAATTTAAAAAAGTTATTGGAGCCATATTTGAAAACACAACACACTATGCAAACCAACTAAAATCCATTCTTTAAAATAAAAACATTTCTTTTAAATGCTCAACCTCCTTAGTCATCAGGGAAATGCAAATCAAAACAACTCTGAGATTCCATCTTACACCCATCAGAATGGCTAAGATCAATGGCTAAAATTCAAGCAATACCACATGCTGGTGAGGATGTGGAGAGAGAGGAACACTCCTTCATTGCTGGTGGGAATGCAAACTAGTACAGCCACTTTGGAAATCTATCTGGTGCTATCTCAGAAAACTGGGAATAGGGCTTCCTCAAGACCCAGCTATTCCACTCCTTGGAATATACCCAGAAGATGCACCAGCACACAACAAGAAAATTTGCTCAACCATGTTCATAGCAGCCTTATTCATAATAGCCAGATCATGGAAACAGCCTAAATGTCCCTCAGTAGAAGAATGGATAAAGAAACTGTGGTACATATACACTATGGAATACTACTCAGCTATTAAAAACAAGGAATTCCTGAAATTTGTGGATAAATGGATTGAGCTAGAAATGATCATAATGAGTGAGTTAACCCAGAAGCAGAAAGACTCAAATGGTATATACTCACTTATATCTGCATACTAGCCCAAGGGGCATGTCCCATGAAAGCCTTCCCTTACCAGGAAACTGGGACCGAGGGGAGGACATCCTATTGGGACTCTAGATGAGAGAACCATGGGAGAATAGCAAAGTAGAAGGATCCAGTGTGTCCTAGAAACCTACAAGTAGAACATTATGATAGGCAGATTTGGGCCAAGGGGTCCCGCTCAAACTAAGGCACCAGCCAAGGACAATATAGGCGGTAAAATTTAAACCCCTACCCAGATCTAGCCAATGGTCAGAACAGTCTCCACACTTGAGTGGAGAGTGGGATATGACTTTCTCACGTACTCTGGTGCCTCACATTTGACCATGTCCCCTGGAGGGGGAGACCTGGTGGCACTTAGAGGAAGGACAGCAGGTCACCGAGAAGAGACTTGATACCCTATGAGCATATACAGGGGGAGGTAATCCCTCTGAGGAACAGTCATAGGGGAGGGGAATAAGGGGAAAATGGAAGGGAGGGAAGAATGGGAGGATACAAGGGATGGGATAACCATTGAGATGTAACAAGAATAAATTAATAAAAAAATAAAATAAAATAAAAACATTTCTTTTATTTTGAGGTTATAAAATAATTATATCATTTTCCCATCTTTTCCCCCCATCCAAACTGTACCGCACACCCCTATTCCAAATTCATGGTATTTTTTCCATTTAAACTGCATTTTTAGGAGGCATCTAGATACATGGCTTCCTCTATAGTGGCTTCCTTTGCATACTAGACTCAGTCGTTGATACAGATGTGAGTACTTTCCTTAGGAAATCATATTGGTGCAAATATTCCATAAAGATCACCGAATGTGGGAGCATGCACAGTTTATTAACTTCATGAGAACATCAGAGGACATGACGTTTGACACCAGATGCTCTATGATCCACAGTAAGTCTTCTTCCATTTGCCCTCAAGGCTGCTTTGTCAACTTACTTATTTATTCAGCTATGTTTATTAAATGCCCACACATGGAATAAACCTAGAGCACCATATTTGGATTTATAAATGGAAACTTCATATTATATTTATTTAAGGCCTTTGAGTTCCTTATTATCTAATATCAGGCAATGATAGAAAGGACATACTAAAGACATATGATTGTACTTGACTGACAGGGTAGTAAAACACATTCCTCCCCTCCTCTCTCATCCACCCAATTGTATGTGTGTACGCGTGCGTGCAATGGAAATAAGAAAATGACAGACATTATAGATAATGAAGTGTACAAAAGGATAACTTTTGTATGTAATTTTGAAATAAAGATTGTTTTTGATTCGAAAAAATTCTCATTTTTTTCCCTTTTGTACTAAGCCAAAAGGATGTTAGGAGTTGCCTGAGTTGGAGCTTCTTGGTACAGGATGTAAACGCACACGAGTGGAATGAGATTTAGGAGGGGGGCAACACCCATCACAAACAGTCAATGAATGAAGTTAATGGTGTTAGACAGTGCTTTTTCTGTGTTTATTATTAAGATAAAGTGGATGAGCAAGAGCTTATATGGGAAGGGGTGGGGGATGGCCCAATCATGACTATTAAAGGCCATTAAGGTCCAGACTTGGGCTATAGCTACAAAATTAAATTGTAGTTTTCAGATGACTGCAACCTAACATCCAAATACTGTACAAGAAATCCAGAGGGAAAATAGTTCCAAACATTTTGCCTGTTGTCATAGATACTTCAGTACTGAAAGTAAGGGGGAAAAAAGCATAACTTCAAAGGAAACACGAGATGGCAGCAGTTTTATCATATAAGGAGAAAATTTTGGAAAGAACATCATCTGAGATTATTTTTAAAATAAGAAATATGGAGCCTCTTATTCTTTCTGCCCTGTGTTCCTTTTCAGTACAGAGGCTACTCCGCCACTGG
>OU015758.1:36186548-36218393 GCA_907169655.1 Acomys percivali
AAGTCAAATTTGAGAGTCTAACTGAGTACTGCATTTTAAAGTATTTTGTTAAAGGTGGTTTCTGTATTTTCCAGATTTAAAAATGCATAGAATACATTTCTTTCACGGTAGGAGCTGTCGAGGGCTATAGGTCACAGAGAAGTTTGCAGTAAGAAAACATCAACTGAACCAACACACCTGAAGAGACAACAACCTAACTCTAGAAACACAGACAGGGAATAATCCAGAAAAACTTCAAGGAAACAAGCCAAGACTAGCAGGTTTTTATACAATATTCACTCGAATTCTTTATAGTCCTGGACAAGCAGACACTATAGAGCAAAGTATAAGAATCTAGAGCTGTATAAATATATGAGCTGTATAAAAATATGTAAATGTAATAGCCTTACTGTTTACTTCCTTGAATACTAGCACACAGTAGCTCCTGACACTTGCCAGGGCACATAGCACCTAGAATTGCAACAGGGAGGGATCTCCTGGTATCTGTTCCCTTTCTTTCCTTCTTTAGCTTTTCCACCATTTGTGGCACTTCCTTCCACAATGTAGTACATTAAAGGAGAGGCAAAACTCAGTGCTGCTGTATCCTAAAATGCTCACCAGTAGTCCCCACTGAAATGGACAAGCAGCTCTCCCTGAACATCCTCCCGGAGCGTTCAGCGCTTTTAGATCCAGAGCCTCCAGCTAACCGTCAGCTTCACCCAGCGCATGAGTGCAGGGCACAGCTTTCTGGTTCTGCCAGAACAGTACAAAGACAGTGTAGGTGTTGGGTTTCCCTAGACTCTTCGATTTTTCTGTTGAGAGGCAGCTTCCATGCTCTCTGGCCAGCCTTGAGCAGTCGCTTACACATCAGAGGGAGGGCAAGCTTAGAGGGAAGGGGAGCTTTAGAAACACTGCACTTGGTGGTCCTTTACATTCCTTCTTCCCCCTTTACCTGGGCTTTTCCTCATCATCTAGCTCCAATCCCATGTGGATTTAAAAACTACCACATGTGGGGCCTCCTCACATTCTCTACTTCATCCTTTATGGTTGGAATTAGATCACCATCTATAGCAATTTTAAAAATTACTTGAAAGAACAAAATAATTTTCACTACTATGCTGTTCAAAAATCATATAATCTGAGCAGATACTCCTGAAATCGATTATTTTGAGATTTACAATTTGCTCCACGAGACCACCTTGTGCTTTAATGAAAGTTCAGTTTTATAGTGTTTATTTTATTTATTAAATGCTTTGAGACAGCATCTTGTTAGGTATCTCAGGCTGGCCTGGAACTTGCTATGCAGTCCAAGTTGGTTTAGAACTCTTTTTTTTAACCCCACAATTTATACCTTTATTTATTTTTTATTGTATGAGTGTTTTGCCTGTGGGTATGTCTGTCTTCCACATGTGTGCCTGGTCCCTGTAGGGGTCAGGAGAGGGCATCAGATCACCTAGAGAAGGAGTTACACTATGTGAGTGCTGGGAATTGAACCCAGGTATTCTGCAAAACCAGCTACTGCCCTTAGAGCTGCACCATCTCCCCATTCCCCTCGGTTTAGAATTCTTTATCATCCAGCCCCACCCTTCTTTGTGTTGGGATTAGAGGTATGCACCACCATGCCTCATGTGAATGTTAAACCACATCCATACCTATTTTATAAAGGTGTATTGGGGTATTATTATTATTAGATGTCTTTTACACTGGGTGGAGAGATTACAATGGAGAGACAAGTAATGAAAGAGTTATACATCACTAGCTGTAGGTTATTTTAAGCATTTTACACAGTCCTCTTTAAGTTCTTCAAATGAATGGGAATGAACCAAGGCACACAAAGTGTAATTTACTTGGATGGGAACTCTGGAACATGAAATGAGAAACATATGACAAGCATGTCCAGGACTTTAAGACAATTTTATAGATACCACCAATTAGTCTTCAGAATAGTTGAGGCATTGGTGGGCAAGATGGCTTAGTGGATAAAAGCACTGTCCACCAAGCCTGACAACCTGAGTTCAGCCCTTCCTGTCCCCATGGTAGAAGGAGGGAACTGTCTACTGCGTGTTATCCCCTGACCCTGTCCCTGCCCATAAATAAATGCAATAAGAAAACACCCTGGGTTAGGGTTTAGCCCACATGTTGGCCATTTCCTACCATATGCAAGAGCTAGGGTTTCATTCCAAGTTTTAAAAAAAGCTTAAATATTTCATTTTCTGAAAAATATTTACTGAATTGTGCTAGATATTAAATAGAAGAACTAAGGATCATATACTTTAATGTGCAACCCAAATATGTTTGCCTTCCTCCCATCCCCTTGTATGTACAGATGCTAATACTGCCTGAATAAACAAATTATTTTAAGAATGTCAACAGAAGAAAATATGTAATATACAAATAAATATTTTGATCATTGCCTTTACTTGTGAAGTGAAGATTAAAAGCAGCCTCTCTTTTTCATTAAAAATCTGTATAATTAATGTAATTTAAATGAATTATATACATAATAGGATACATGATCAGGATTCTTAAGCTTCATGACAATTATAGCGTTTCACAGTATAATTGAGCTGTTAGTAATTAATGACATTAGACAAAATTATTTACCTACCACAGCCTTCTGTGCTTATAAACATAAAGCATATACCTGATTTATGTTTAAAGAAGATATCATTTTATATGAAGATAAGAAATAACAGCAAATGATATAAAGGTAATAGATTACATTTTTCGAAGTATTTTATTATTGTTAAATAAAAGCACCAGACACTTGAAATGTTTGTCAAAATCATGCTACATGTCACACTCATAAGCTGCTAGGAGAAGTTTATCTCTAACTGCTGATACAGTGCAAAGATATTACCAGGAGAGAAACTAATTACCAATTTGTCAAATACCAATGCACAATACACTCAAAATCTTCTTCTGTAGTTTCTCCCAGTATAGTTAATATCTGTGACAGAAGCATTTCCTAACAGAAATCAGAAATTATCAGAACCATGTGTACTCTAATACTCACTGCAAAACTTTATAGTAAACATGTGGTGACTACTTTGTTCATCCTGACTTGGTAGCCTGCCTCTTGTACTAAGTTCCCTACCTGACCACTACTCTTTAAAAAATTAAACATTGCCCCCACCTTGCTTTTTATACCCTTATGAACAGTAGAATATAGTGAGACCCCACTGATCTACATGATAAGTGCCTCTACATTTTAGAAAAGGTCCAATCCATATGTCTTCTGGGGGTGTGGGGTAGTGACCATCTTTGACTGTGGGTCCTTTTCCTATCTAATACAGTAGGGACTTTAAATAAAACCTTTCCTGTGCATCAGCTCCATTCTGATTGCCTTGGGTGTCGCAAGCCTTCACCCAATCCTCCTTCACTGACATAGTCAACGCAGCACCAGCAGCAGTGTCTGCTTACCACTCCAAGTAATCTAACATGAGCTATTGCTTACTGCTTTCTGAGTGCGTCAGAGCACGGTCCAATGTCTTCTGTTCCTTTTCACTTTGATGGGCAATGGTTCCTAGGAACACTCAAGGCATGGCAAATAAAAGTTACAGACCAGGAAATAGCTGTTCTGGTGACTGATTTCGTGCAGTCCTGTATTGGGGGAGGACTTTGTGAAAGAAAGTGTGTCAGAGCCAATCAGGAGTGCCATGTTTTAGGACATGGTTAATCATGGCACAGGCCAAGGGTAGCACCAGCCCAGGTTATTAAAGACACAAGTCCCGTAGGGCCTTTCATCTGGGAAATCAATCTTATCTCAAACATGAGCCTAGCCTAAACTCTGGAATTGCTCGGGCTTTGAGTTGAATTGGAGCCTGCTGCTTGCTAGTTGAATCCTCTCAGGCATTTCCCAACCTCTCCATCTCAGTATTTTATCTGTGAAATAGTGCCTCAAGAGTCTGAGTGGAGGACAGCCATATGTACTTTTCTCTATGTCCTCTGTGACTGATCCCACACAACACAGAAGTTAGTAGAAGTGATGGAGACCACCAAGATGCCGTATCCCACAAGCCCTGAAATAGTTACCATTTGGACTTTTTCCACGAAGAAATTTTGCTGGTCTCTACTCTGGAAAGGCCCCTGTCACAGTGGAAGACTCTGGGGCATGTGCAGGGTGTTTCCTCCCGACATGGTATTTAGTGTTCCTAGTGGGACCCAGGGAACAAGATGGAAAATGACTTTCATATACAGCAATCCTGCACAATGACGTTGTGGTCCTCCCAAAGTTTTCATAGTAACTCTGATGAGAAACATTTGTTCTAGAAGTTTCAACTACATTGAATAGTGATCAGAACATTAAAATAGTCAGAAACCCTATCTAACTTCTTATGTTAATTCAAATGGCTTCAGTGTCTTACACCTTAGAATGCTGTTTGCTGAAGAGAGTTTAGGAGGCAGGATGAAGCCTGGATTTGAATTCCCTACAGGCTGTGTGGATTTGGGCAAGGCAGAATAGTACTCAGGCTGATTTTATCTATAAAATGTGAATTTACAGAAGTTCAGTGATGATAAAATGAAAATAAAATAATGCCCAGTTCCTAGCAAGCACTCCATGAGTGACATATTTTGTTGCCTTTGGGCTTCTTTGGCATATTGATTTTGCTTGCAGTAGGGGAAAATCTGACTGTGGTGGGTCTTACTTTCTTCGTGGAACAAACAATCCCAACGGGAAGTGACTGCTGGCATTGGTTATGGAGACCCACGACAGAGTTGCTGTCACTGTGGCTTTCTTTTCTTTTACATCACACCATGGTCCCTGGATGGTTGTGGTGACATCAGCCAGCTAGCCATGTTCAGAGGCAGGAAGAAGGAAGAAGGCATCTGTTTCTTTTAATTAGAATCATATGATTTCTCCCAGGTTCTTCCCCGAAGATATTGAAGCCATGTTGTTTGGCTTGTAGAATCCTGATTCCACCTCTTACTAAATACGTGATAATAGACAAATGTTTTAATCTTTCTGTGAATCAGAAATAAGTGATGCTGCCAGTACTCATTCCAGTGTTACAAAGAGTAGGTGAGTTGTGGATGCCAAGTGGTTCATAAAATGTTACTCTTTTTTTTTTACTAGAGTCTACTTGAACAAAGAGGAGTTTCAGCATCCTTGTGTCCATGTTCTTTCTCCTGTTTCATGTCTTTCACATTGCTATATGACAAATTCTCTTTCAAATGCATAGGCAAGGGAGGTCTCTATGAATGGAAGTAGTCTTCCTCAGTGCTTCCACACACATATAGGATCCTCCCGTCTTTCTTTGTGTCTTCTGTGACAGAACATTGCACGTGGACCCAAACTTCAGCCCACGCTGCCTTAAGTTGTTCTGTTTCTTGATGATCTCTTTGTCATATTTTTAGATACAGTTATCTAATCTGGCATCTGATCATACTATTGGCATTTCTACTGAAATGTCAATAAAAATACTTGAATATAAAAATGTAACTTGAAATAAGCCTCCTGACTTAATGTGATTATTAAACATTTATGTGGCACTTTGTATTTACAGAGTATTTTACAGTTATTTATTAGTTAATTGTTCCATTAAAAAACATTAACCATCTGGCCCAATTAATGACTTGAAATTGTCCTACCAGTTGGTAGCTATGCAATGAATAGCAAAGTCATATAAAAATTTATTATTCTAGGAAAAAAAACTTTTTATACTTCTCTGCATAACATAGAAAGACCCATTTTTCTTTACTTTGATGCTCTGTGCACATGAGCCTCATGCAGGGTCAGTCTTAAACATCATCTCCCTCAAGAAGCCCTGCATCTGTTTCCATGCTCAGCTCCTGTCTCTCATCTGTAATACACCTCTGGATGTTCTGAATTATAATCCAGATGTAATGAGTTGTTCTTCAACATCATCCCCAAGTCCTCCAAAAATCAGTTTCCTGATAATCATTTTTGTTCTTAAATTAAAGTCTATGAATATTATTTATGTGAAGGCATTTGTGTGTGGCTAGAAGTTGACTGTGACTTCACATCCTTCACTAACGGAAGGGTCTGCTAGTCGGGAAACACTTTGCATCTCCTCTCCCAGTTCTGTGCACAAATGAGCTTCAAGGACAGGCACAGCACACTCTGAAGAGATTGTCACCCCCACGCACATCTCACTGCCACAGTTCAGGAGCTCGTGACTTCAGAGCTGTTCACATCTCAACTGTGTGACCCCTGAGGCACTGAAGCAGCAACACACATCCTGACTAGGAGGGTGGGAGGTCTCACACTCTAGCCTAGTTCTGTTTGGCTCCTGTTGACTTTTCTCAAGGAGAGCACTGCCATCCATATGGCCCCTGTCTTATGCTTCCTGTGCATTGTATGCCCCAATTTGCTTTTCATTCA
The DNA here is from genome assembly GCA_907169655.1 of Acomys percivali. Lineage (NCBI taxonomy): Eukaryota > Metazoa > Chordata > Mammalia > Rodentia > Muridae > Acomys > Acomys percivali. Next base: position 36,192,874 of record OU015758.1, read on the forward strand.
CCTGAAATTCCTTCCCCTTCACCCCAAGCCAGCTTATTCTTCCTCAGACTATGCCCACAGTCCACCTTTTTCTCAGTCTTTCCAAAACTGCCTAAACCTCATTTGAATTCAGAGAATATTTGGTTATACTTTTTAATGATCACAGAGTAGAAATATTACTTGGCTATCCACAATTCAGAGAAATTGCCCATGGATTCCGTTTTCTAAAATATGAGCCAAATTGTGTTATTTCTTCTCCAAAACAAGCAAGCAGGCAGGCAAACAAACACAAACTGCTCCCATCCTCCACCACGATGCCTTCCACTGACTAAAACGTTAAAATATGTTAGGATGGCGCAGACAGTGCATTTCCACTAACACAGTGAGTTCTCCACACCCGAAACTCACAGAACAGCTGCTGGTTGCTATCTATCAGAAATGTACATGATATTTTATTATGCTTAGATGGATTGAAACAGCCTGCAAGTTCTAGTAACACAGTAGAAAGCAGTTGGCATCTCAAATAGGTATTATTTATTGGATATACGAATAATGTCAGCTGTTGAAATTCATCTTATTTTCCTTCGTTTCTACACCAATATTTGTTTTATAAGTCCTAAAATTTAAAAATTCCCAAACACATCTTCCTGAAATTTTCTTTATCTATTAGGCATATCCACATCCTTCTGAAAACGAGATCTGATACTCTGAAAAGCCACTTAGGGCAGTGGAGAGATGGCGCAATGGTGAAGAGTTCTTGTGCAATCATGAATGTGGCAGTTCAGAGCCAATCAACCACAGAACAAGCCACTGTTCACAAGCACCTGAAACCTGGTAACAGAGGACCAGACACCTCTTCTTGTCTTTGCACATCTGTAGGTATTTGTATCTTCACTTTTACATGCATGCACTTGTATACACATGTGCATGCACACATGCACCCACGTACATGCACACATGTAATGCACCCACATGCATGCACCCAAATGCACACATGCAAACAAGTACACACACACATATACATGCATGTGTGTGCTTGCAATGATAAAATCTTTTAAAAAGACATTTAATTATTTTATTTTATTAGACAATTGATTAGCATTTTTTATCAATGCAAAACATCTTTAACTGTGGTTAGATATAAATCATGGGGGGCTGGAAAGATAATCCAGCAGTTGGGAGAACTTGTTGGTCTTCCAGCAGACCCAGGTTTGACTCCCAGCATGCACATGTCAGCTCACAACCAACTGTAACTCCAGTTTCAGGAGGTTCGATGCTGTGTGCTGGCCTCTGAGAGCACTGATGCATGTGGTATATAAACATTCTTGTAAACAAAACACTCATACACATACAATAGAAATAAACAAAAATTTTAAAATGTTTAAGTCATATTATACAAGAATAAATGCATTTGCAGGTCATCAAATATTCAAAATTTCCACATCAGTCTCAATGAGGGGTGACAGCAAAAAATAAACTGTAGTATGTTCTTCTGAAGAAACTGAAATAAAAAGGCTTTATATGTTAGCTGTTTTATTGGGCTTTAGACATGGGGCTTACGGCTGCGTGATCTGCTTGGTTTATGGGTCTATTTAAAATAAATCACAAGGAGTCGTGCTTTGGACAGAGTTCTACTGCACGTAATTAATTTACCTGTTCACCCAGAAAACACTCCCTAAGCACACGCTGAGCCCTCAGTCCTGCACTAGGTGGTAGCTGGAGATGGTTATGTCCTCAGGTTGCGTATACACATGGGGAATTTATCACATGGGCAAGGCTACATAATTACCTGAGATCCACCCACAAAACTTCATAACAATTCCCCACACTATTTCAGTGTGGGTATGAAATGTCAGTGGTAATAAAAGGCTCCTGTGCCATTTCCTTAGGCTTCATCTTGGTAACTGTCTGTGAGGCAGGCATAATTCAGGCATTCCTTCCCAACTCACGAAGTAGCAAGAAGTCGCTCCAGGGAATCATCTTCCTTTTTCTCTTTGGGAAATCAACAGCCTTAAGATGGAAGGCATTCTGAGCTTTTGGAGTAGTGACATCATCATTAAATGATAGGCAGTCAGGGTGTTTGATACAGTTCTCAGAAGGCAGTCCTCCCAGAAAGTGACGAGCTTCAGGGTGGGGGAGTGCAGGCAAAAAGATTTCCTATGCTTGAAAAAAATTACTCTAATGGTAGCTCTCCTGACCCAATCCACTCTATGGTGCTTTAAACAGATGATCCTGCCTCCACTTACCCAGTGCTGGGATTACAGCATACACCAGTTTTATGTGGTGTTGAGACTGCTTGTTGGGCAAGCATTTATCAAGTGAGCCACATACCACAACAGCATGTTTTAGCATCTCTATCATCCCACACATAGAACCAGATTAGTCTCTCATCTTATATATAGGCGCTAACAACACATGCTAAAAAGGTAAGGTCACCTCTTGTCTAATGTGTTTTTCACATGAAGAAAGTCACAATCATGTTTGCCTAATGCTTTACAATCCACGTTTCAAAAACATGCAGTTTTCGTCCGTCTTCCTTAGTCTACATTTACTTAGAAACAGGGAAATCAATACTCTTTTTATATAATGTGAAAACATCTGATTTATTGATCAGCTTTATCCTCACAAAAACATTGAAAATGCCCTTCTAGGCTTAGATTTTTTTATTATTATTAATTTATTCTTGTTACATCTCTATGGTTATCCCATCCCTTGTATCCTCCCATTCTCCTCTCCCTCCCATTTTCCCCTTATTCCCCTCCCCTATGACTGTTCCTCAGAGGGATTACCTCCCCCTGTATATGCTCATAGGGTATCAAGTCTCTTCTCAGTGACCTGCTGTCCTTCCTCTGAGTGCCACTAGGTCTCCCCCTCCAGGAGACATAGTCAAATGTCAGGCACCAGAGTACATGGGAAAGTCAAATCCCTCTCTCCACTCAAGTGTGGAGACTGTCCTGTCCATGGGCTAGATCAGGGTAGGGGTTTAAATTTTACCGCCTGTATTGTCCTTGTCTAGTGCCTTAGTTTGAGCGGGACCCCTTGGCCAAAATCTGCCTATCATAATGTTCTACTTGTAGGTTTCTAGGACCCACTGGATCCTTCTACATTGCTATTCTCCCATGGTTCTCTCATCTAGAGTCCCAATAGGATGTCCTCCCCTCTGTCCCAGTTTCCTGGTAAGGGAAGGCTTTCGTGGGACATGCCCCTTGGGCTAGTATGCAGATATAAGTGAGTATATACCATATGAGTCTTTCTGCTTCTGGGTTAACTCACTCATTATGATCATCTCTAGCTCAATCCATTTGTCCACACATTTTGGGAATTCCTTGTTTTTAATAGCTGAGTAGTATTCCATAGTGTATATGTACCACAGTTTCTTTATCCATTCTTCTACTGAGGGACATTTAGGCTGTTTCCATGATCTGGCTATTATGAATAAGGCTGCTATGAACATGGTTGAGCAAATTTTCTTGTTGTGTGCTGGTGCATCTTCTGGGTATATTCCAAGGAGTGGAATAGCTGGGTCTTGAGGAAGCCCTATTCCCAGTTTTCTGAGATAGCACCAGATAGATTTCCAAAGTGGTTGTACTAGTTTGCATTACTACCAGCAATGAAGGAGTGTTCCTCTCTCCCCACATCCTCTCCAGCATTAGGCTGAGATTTTTAAAACTTTAAATTTTTATTTTCTGAACTGTATATTGAATCTGTAACAGTCATATTATGAGGATCCCATGAATGCTTGATCATGAGTTTTTAGTAGGGCTGTTAGGAATGGCGACTGGAAAAATATTTCACTTTGATAAACAGCAGCTGAAAGTGGGTTTTGTTTGTTAGAGGCGCTCACTGTGCACTCCACGCCAGCTGTCCATTTGATACAGAGCAATGGCTGGCCTCAAGCTCACACCCCTCCTTAGCCCTGCACGTGGGATCACAGGCATATGCCACCCCATTTCAGATCCTAATAAATTTATTTACTGACAGTTTCTTAGGGTGTGTTAGTTTGGGAAGGATTTTTAAAATATATTATGGATATTTCCATGAAATTCAAAGGATGTGGAACAGTCACAGAACACTGTAAGTGATTTTCCCATCTTTGTCGTTGGACATTAGAGCACACAGGCAGAGTGGGTTAGCTAATGTTCTACATTACATTCACCTGAGTACTTTAATATCCCGAAGGCAAAGATCCCTGCTTGTCTTATGAAAGATCTGTTAACATATGTACGTATGTAAAAACAGAACTAAATGTAGCAGATATAGATGCATACAATTTGTAGAATGAAACAGTTATTCCTACCAAAACCTGCATTCAGTACAAATGAACATCTGCACTTGGCACTGTGACAGGCAAACTGTTTTTTTGTTACGTGATTATATTAACTGGCTATATATCCATTTATCTAGCTACTTCTTCAAGAACTCTCCTTTTCTTTTGCAAGGTGGTTGCTCTCTTTAGTTACTACTAATACACTAAAAGGGATCTTTTCCAAGCCCAGGGACAAGCAGTCTTTAATTAATTTGAATTTATAGCCTTCAGAGATGTCTGCGGCATAGCTCAACTGCCCAAGCAATTTATTTTAATTAATATGATTTGTTCTATATATTTAATAGGGGAGTTATGTGCCAACAAATGGGACAGGCAAGGATGCTAACTGCAATGATTTAAATAGTTACTGCCTAAGAATAATGCAAATGGGAGCCTAGCAGTCAGTGGTAATGGGATCTGAACTTCTCTGTCCACAGTAAATCAGCAGCATCTCCACGGAGACTTCGTTTGCGACGCTAGACTTTTAAGGATTATAGGAGTTTACACAGAGGGCCAAGGTCACACAACCTAGGCCAGCCCAGACAGAGAAGACTGACGTCTACTGTATCTTGCCATAACCATAGTGCTGTTTTTTTTTCCTGCAGCTGTATATGATGTAATGTGTCAGAAGGAGATTTTTTTTTTTTAACCTTTTAAACTTGGCATTTCTGGAAATCTTATGGAGTTTAATAAAGATATAGATGTGTGGTATGTATTCATTTCATACTGTGGGGATTGTAAAGAATGTGGAGTGAAGTCCTGAGTGAGTGTGTGCTGTTGACAGGGGATGGCCATATCAGGGAGCTCACGGTTAGTACCGAACACATCACTAAGCAGCACTCAACATTCTGTACAGGTGGAGTGACTCAGTTGGTTAATTCTGGCTCAGCATCTCTCAAACAGTTAGAGAGAAAATGACTCACATTTTACTCTGGAGCCCTTTCAGACAGAATGGGTGAACGCTATACAGGCAAGAAGATATATATATATATATATATATATATATATATATATATATATATATAATAAGATAAATGATTACTTCGAAAATCTACTGTGGTCTGTTAATACTTTTGGTTTTTAACTTCTATGGGCTTATTACTTAAAATCTGCTTTTCATTACTCAAATGCAATGGTGTTGATAAAAAGTACATAAAGCTTTAGAGGTAAGTTAGGCTCCAATATGATTCACTTCATTGCCTTTTACTAAGTAACTTAAACTTGCCTGGGACTCAATGCTTTTACCTGCAAGTATGGAAGGAAATATGTAAAATTTAAGTTATTATGACTAGTAAGCTGATTTATGAAAGCATTTTGGCACTGTAATTTGCATATAAGAAATGTTCCATTGTATTTCTGCTCTTTGTTTTTGAGATAGTTATTACATATAATACTAAGATTCAATTATAAAATAACATACAGGAAAAACATTGTACTTCCTATAAAAATAGATCAAACAAACATACCAGCAGCCATTTCTGTTTCATATTCCTTACTTACCAGAGCAAATACCCCAAGGGATGGGTGATACCTTCCCAGCTTCTCAGGACACTGACTTAACATTTTTTTTTTTTTTTAAGTGTTTCAGGTGAAAGTATTGTACAATAAAGCCAGCGGAATGGTAATAATAGGAGTAGCTAGGACATCTGGAGCTTTGGCTCAGAAACTCAAGTAAAGGACCACAGTCATCTATGGCTTCTCAATTTTAAGACTGTGGGTGAAGAGTGGGCTCCTCAGGTATCGTGATGCTCAGGAGCATTTATACATTGGTCTTGTCAAGTGGCTTGGGTTTCCCCATAGGATGGCAGTCTCCAGATCACAGAATTTCTTCTACAACAGTTTAGAGTTCCAACAGCACTGACTCAGTTCAAAAACCCCACACAGCCTTCTACGTCTGGCTCTTGAAATGAATTTGGCATTATTTCTTGGTGTGCAAAAATTACAAAGGAGTCAGAAACTCGGGTTCCAAGAAGACAAAACCCAGGCTGCACCATCTGTCTTCGAGTGAGAAGGCTCTGAACCATGGGAGGGATGGAGACACTGTTGCAAACATCTCTGTAAAATGCAACGAGCCACATTCTGTGGTGTGGGGGCGTGGGGGAAAGGAGCATCCCAGAGCAGCTTCCTAGATGTGCTCGCAAACCTGCCTGAAACCATCACAGCTGGCTGGTTTTCATTACCAGCCTTTAAGGTTTAATAATTTATCACTTTCACTTTGAGAGCTCCTCGTCATATATTAAAAAAAAAAAGACAGTAAACAAAACAGAGCAAGGCTAACATTTCAGCCAATGGAAATCCAAGCTCTGGTAAAAATCCATGAAAGTAACATCAGGTTCAAGGTAAATGGAAATCCTGAACACTCTGCTTGCATACTTTGCTTGCTTCTAATTTAATAAATGTTTTGCAGGATGGAGTTTGCAAATCAACGTGTATTTAAAGTGCTTACTTATTCCCTTTTGGGTTCTGTGTCAATTGTGTACATTTCATAAATATAAACATAAGATATATTTGCTAAGGAATTACATTTGTTGATGTGGCAGCCTTATGGCTCAAAGTATAAAAAATTCATACCTTGTCAATTATGAATTACATTTTCCATTTTTGTATAGAATATGGAACTTGTTTGGGTACTAGCTAAAAATGTACGTGATGCTATTTCAGATGTGAGTATTGCTAGAGAAAACCATCAATCTCATATGGCTTTAAGAGGTGAACAACACCTGAAAACTGTAATCCTTTTTTGTTTAAAAGTCTGTCTCCTGCTCATTTATTCAGCTGCCTCCTCACTATTTCCAATTAGCTACCCCACATGTCCCTCCCTTGTGATTTATCCTTCAGTTGAATGAGAGCCATAATAGAAAGGCAGCAAGAACACACTTTCATGTAAATGCTATCCTTCCTTCCTTCCTTGGTCCTGACCGACTCCCATAGCTATCACCATAAATGCCCTCTTCCTATTTCATTACCATATTGTGGATGAACACATCATCAGGAGACTATTTACTTTGAAGGGTAAGGCAAAATTAGTATTGCTCCCAAAAGCTCGAAAGCTATGCTGTGATTCCAGCCTTCTTCGTGAGGCATCTTCCAGTAGCATGCTCATCGCAGAGGTGAGAGCGCTGACCAGTGGCCTAATTCACATGGTTGTATTTTCCCCAAAGGAAACCTGTCAGCTTAATTAGACACTGGCTATATACTGAGTGTTCCCAATTATCTCCCCGATTACCTTTCATTCTCCAAAATTATATAATTTTCCAGAGAATAGATTATTTTTGACACCCTCTTGTCTCGTTTTTTCTATCTCTCATTAACGTTGTTTTCTCTTCAAAAGCTTAGTCATGTCAACCTCTGACATCACAACTTAAGGTGTGATTATGTCTAATAATGTTTTATCTCTGCTATAAGTATAAACAGGGAGTTCTAACTGAACATTCATTTGTGTGTGTGGTTTTTTTTTTGTATCAGAGAAAGTCATATACAATGTTACCATATCTTAGACTCCCAGGAGAATAACCTAATGCGATGACTTGCTATCATTAAAGAAGACCTTGGTACTTATAGACCGTTCTTGAAAGTGCCACTGCCTGAAGATTGTACTTTACTCCCCTCGTCTCAGCCTTTCTCCTAATTTAAATTCATCCTTTAAGTATAACAGCCAACAGACATACATCTTCCTATGTGTGTATATCATAGTGTGCGTGCATGCATGTGTATGTGCATGCATGTGTGTCTACATGTTTGAGTGTGTCTGCGTGTGTCTGTAAGAGTGTTTGTTTGTTCCTTTGAAGATGAAATCTAGGTCCTCATACATGGTAAATCTGTGCCCTGTCTCTGAACGGTATTTAACTATGCACATTTAAGGTTGGCTAGCAATCACAATGTAAGAAACCAACTAAGAAGCAGGACATGAAAGCACATAACTATTCCTAACATATTGGAGGTTGAGGCAAGGGATTCATGAATTTGAAGTCAGTATTGGTAGTAATCAAGTTCATCCTGGGCTATATACATAACCTATAATTTAGGTTCAAACACAGGAAATGTAATTTAATTATAGGCAGCTAACATTCAAAGTTTGTGTCAATTGATACCTAAATTCATGTTATGAGTTTTTGCTACGGTAGTACATTCCAAATTTCCATCTAAAATTATTAATTTTTCTTTTATGTTAAAAGAGTTCTTGTTCTAGGAATATGCAACAGGAATGACAATGTCTATTGACATTTAATAACTTCATTGAAAATTCAGTCATTAATAACAAGGCTTTTGCAAATCTATATGAGCAACAATATATATTCAAGAAGGACTTATCTAATAACCCAGAATTATCATTAAGAAATGGAAAGAGCCTCCCACAGACCAATTCTTCCTTAGCAGCATGTAAAATATGAATGATAAAGAGGGATACTTTGGAAATATATCACATTAATGACCCAGTAGAACAAACACTTGACTGCCAAAAGTCCTGAGTTTGAATTTTTTTCCTTTCCTAGCCTTATGATGCTTTCTATAACGCGAGCACACTCATAACTGCTGGGACATGCTGCATCTCTAATTTCTTTAAAACAAAACAAACAACAGCACCAAACAAACAAAACAACAACAACAACAACAACAAAACAGTATCTAGGATTATGCTGAGACCTGACTTACCTACCATGGTATGCAGGTTCCTTCTGCTCAACACCCAACCTCTCTACCCAGCCAGACTTCCAACTTCTTTCTCTAGATTATAATCCAATGACTCTCCCAATTTACTCATCCTCATCCTCACCCCAACCTGCCAATTTTAGCCTTGGTCTCACATTCAATGTTCCAACCTACAGTAGTCTCCCCTGCTCTTTTGTCAACATTTCTAGGCTTCTCAGCACCCTCCTACTATCCTCAATCCCAAATGCCCCTCCCATACCATATCCACCCTTTCCACTCAGCCAGATCCATCCCCACAGGCTTGGACCAGGAAGAATGTCTTGAACACTAGCCCTTGTGTCCGTGTGACTTCATTTCCATCCAAGCTTTAGTTCAAAATTTCCTGTATATTCCTCTTCTTCACCAACCTACAGTCCCTATCAGACTTAGGACTAACAAAAGAAATCTGCATGCCCAGATCTCATCGGAAAAAAACACAAAACACCAATATGAAAGACTAATCCAGTATTTTCTCTCCCAAACCTACCAGTCCTGTAGAAATATTTGCCAATGAGAATTACCTAGATAAACTCCAGGATACAGAATTTAAAATAACAGCCATAAACTTTATCTAAGAATTCAAGGATTTAAAAGAAGATGCAAAGAAACAGCTCAATGAAATCAAAGAAGAAGAGCTTAAGGCAGTTAACATCTAAGAGATGCCAAAGAAAACATAAACTAATAGAGATGATGAAGACAACCCAACATTTGAGAACAGAATCCAATCAGGAGATCGAAACATTGGGGAATACTCAAGCTGAAATAAAGATGGAATAAAAAAAACCCAACATCTCAATTATAAATGTCAAAGGAAAGTCTCAGAAGTAGAATGAAGAGAGAAGAATATAGAATATCAGAACTCAAAGATAAAGGAGAGAGTTGAGATAAAGGTAATCAGAGAATATAACAACAAAACAAAACAGAAAAAGAGCACATGGGAAATGTAGGACACCATGGGGGAAAACTCTTTTATTTCTAGGCATAGGTGAGAGAAAACAATCTCAAGTCAATGTCATATACCAGATTTTCATCAATATAATAGAAGAAAAAATCAAACTATGGAAATTCACACTCATACAGATACAAGAATCATCAGAACACCAAATAGACAAGACCAGAAAAATAAATACATGCAACATATCATAGATGATATGCTAAGTATAGAGAACCAAGAAAGTATATCAAAAGCTGCAAGAGGAAAATGCAAGAAATATATAATTGAAAATCTATTCAGAGTAAAAGCTGATATTTCTTTTCTTTTCTTTTTTAAAGCTGGTTTCTCAATAGAAACTTTGAAAACTAGAAGAGTCTGGAGCAATATACTTCAAGTCCTAAGACTATGACAGTCAGCCTAGATTAATATACTCAGCAAAATGATCTGTAATAATTGAAGGTGAAAAAAACTTCCAGGACATAAATAGCTTAAAAATTATTTCCAACAAATTAAACCTGAAAAACATACAGGAAGCATCTGTTGAGGATATATAGAGGAATGAGCATATTAGAGCGACTGTGGAAAGACTGTGTGAAGCTATAATTATTAAAATACAAAGTACAACCAAGAACATAAACACTACTAAAAATCAACAGGACAGTGACCACAATTAATGCACACATTTTAATAACAACTTTAAATATTAATGGCTTTCTCTAATCAGAAGACACATTGACGGAATAGCTCAAGAAACAAAATACACCTATCTGTTATATAATATAAACAAATCTTAGCATGAAAATGGGCATTTCCTTAGAGTAAAAGACTAAACAAAAAAGCTCCAATCAAATTCGACCAGGAAGGAAGCAGGCATTACTATCCTAATATTTGACAAAATAGACTCAAACTAAAATTAATCAGAAGAAATAGCGAAGTACTTCACTGTAAATCAAGGTAACAGTTAGCCAATAAGACATTACTATCCCATCTACATATGCACCAAACTCTGGGCACACAGTTTTATTTAAATAAACAACTGGATTTAAAGACAGATTTACATAAGTCTGTTAGTAGTGGGTGATTTCAATATCTCTACTTTGCCAACATACAGGTCACCTGGATGAAAATATAAACTGAAATATAATTAAATGATATCATACAGTGTGCTGGATAGTTATATGTCAACTTCATACAAAGCTAACATCATCTGAGAGGAGGGAACATAAATTAAGAAAATGTCTCCATATCACCAAGCCTGTTGGGCATTTTCTTAGTGATTGATGGGGGAAGACCCAGCCCATCGTGGGTGGTGCCATCCCTGTGCTTGTAGTCCTGAGTTCTATAAGACAGGAAGCTGAGCAAACCATGAGGAGCAAGCCAGTATGCAGTACCCCTCCATGGCCTCATCAGTAGCTCCTGCCTCCAGGTTTCTGCCTGCTTGAGTTCCTATTCTGACTTTCTTCGATGATTAACTGTGATGCATACGTGTAAACTGAATAAACCAAATAAATCTTTTTCTCTCCAAGTGTTTTGTCACAGCAATAGCAACCCTAACAAAGATGTATATCAAATGGACATAGTGGACATCTATAGCACATTCCATCCAAATACAAAATAATACAAGTTCTACTCAGTAGTGAATGGAAACTTTTCTATAACATATCACACCATGGGACACAAGGCAATTCTTTAGAAACTCAAAAGACTGAGATCACCCCCTGTATCTTACCTGACCATACTACAATAAAACTTAAAATCAATAGCAAACAGATCTTGGTTGGTAAATATACAAACCAATGGAGATTAAACAACTCATTACTGAATGATGAATGAGTCAAAAAAAAAAGTAAAAAGAAAAAAAAATTCCTGGAATTAGATAAAAAAGATCTTCCATGCTCATGGATTGGTAGGATTAACAGTAAAAAATAACCATCCTACCAAAAGCAAGCTACATATTCAATGCAATCCCCATCAAAAGTCCAATAAAATTCTTCACAGATCTTGAAAGAACAATTTTCACCTTCAAATGAAAACACAGAAAACTCAGGATATATAAAACAGCCCTGAAAAAATATAATAAATGCCAATGGTATCACCATCTCTGATTTCAAGTTGTACTACAAAGATGTAGTAAAAACAAACAAACAAACAAACATAGCATGGTATTGGCACAAGAGCAGGCACATTGACCAATGGAAATACACAGCCTAAGTCGTCTTTGACTACCTCCCAGAAGTAGGAGGTAAGTCTACATTTCTGAACACAGACTCTGATCTGGAACTGACCTGACCTCCTGAGGATAACATTTCATGGTATCAGAAGGCAAGATGCAAGCTTCCAAGGGAGGGAAGCAAACAACAGTTCCACCCAGATATGACACTTAGGAGACATGAAAATGACCAATACGTAAATAACTTAAATATGCAGTAATGACACACATAACCTGGTAGAAACCAACAGCTTCCTCTTGCTCAACAAGAATGAAGTCAGGCCTGGTACTGGAAACCTAGCCAACTACTCAGGGCTAGTGAAGTCATGGATCTTGAAGGAGAACCTACAACCACGATTTTAATAAGCCAGTAGAATACATTCTCTAAATATTTATCCTTATACTCACAGATAAGTGTAGATCACCTCTCTCACCAAGGCACTTCTCTTTGCAGTAGATAGAGACCATTGTGGAAAACAACAGACGATCAAATATTTTTAATACCTACTGTGAGTCTGGTATTCGCCAGTGGGGATCAGATAGTTGATATGATAAATATCCCTTTACATATGTGTCAAGAGCTTGTGACAAACTTTAAATAAGTAATCTAGTGTGTGGTAATCTAGTGCATGAATTAAGAGATTACAGTATATAAAAGCCAACATTCAGAGTAGGTGGGGAAAGACGATGTTACATGAGTTCTTTTATACACGGAATCTAAATTTAAATATACATTTAAATACATGTGTATAAACACAGATCTCACCTATCTGAAGGCAGGTGGGGCCCCATGAAATAAACAAGGAAGACCAAAAGGGTAATGAGGGACAGGACATGAGAAGAGTAGAGTAGCCATCCATAAACTGTCAAAGTGAAACCCATTGCTTTGAATGCTACCTAAAATGAGTTAAAATGATTGATACAATTTAAAAAATAGGTGGTTCAACTTCAATAGTGGGAAACAATTTTATTTAATCTTATAAAAATTAATAATTTCTTCAGAATACTCACAGTTTAAGAATGGGAAATTATTCTCCAAAACTCCCTTCAAAGAAGCTAATGTTTAAAAACTTCATTTTTTTAGACATAGTTCATAATTTTCTATAAAATTATCCTGGATAATTAGTTATGCTTAGAAATTAGAAATGATATATACATGTTACTATTATTCACAGATTTTATATATCTCCTTCACTTTTTATTGGGATAGAGATATTTTTGAACATTTTTTCTTGTACCTATAGTTTACTGATTTCTACATATGAGGATTTCTACTTGACATTTTTGGGCTTTCTGAGAAATGTACTCTAAAATTATCACCCCTCTTTATTTTTCCTTACTATTGGCTATCTATTATTTTTGAATTATGCCCTAGTGCATTGGCCATCAATTCTAGAACACTGTCAAAACTGAGGGTGGAAATTCTGTCTTGCTTTGATTTTAATGAATGCTGTGATTCTACTAATATTACATAATGTGATCTTTCTTCATGTTTCCTCCTCTCCCCTGTTGTGAAACAACATCTTGCCTTCTAGTCTAGGTAGGTCTCCCTGACTCCACTTCCCACATGCCAGAAGTAAACAGATGGTCACTACAGCCTGTACAGACACTCTCCTTCAGTAGAACCGTCTGAAATATCCATTGTTCCCTTAAGATTTTCTTTGCAGTTTCCTTTTTTAATTATTTTTAATTTGTTCACTTTACATCCTGATTGTAGCTCCCTCCCTTGTAGGCTCCTGGCCTCATCTTCCCTTGCTCATCCCCCCTCCCCTAGTCCTCAGAGAGGGGGAGCCCTCCTCCCCTATCATCTGAACTCAGCCTATCAAGTCTCATCTCGATCGACTGCACCCTCTTCTTCTGTGGCCTGGCAAGGCTGCCCCACCAGGAGGAAGTGATCAACAAGTGGACACCAGAGTCCATGTCAGAAGTAGCCCCAATTCCCCATATTATGGGACCCACAAGGAAACTGTGCTGCCTGTCTACTACATCTGAGCAGAGGGTCTAGGCAATTGGATGGATCTAGAAACAATCATGCTGAGTGAGGTAACCCAGACCCAGAAAAACAAGTATGGTATAACTCACTTATAAGTGGATACTACCCACATAATACAAGATAAACACACTATAATACACAGACATAAAGAAGCTAAATAACAAGTAGGCTCCTATGGAGAATGCTTAATTCTCATCATTTAAGATTTTATTGGGAATGAATTTTAAGAGGTTCAAATATTTTAAAATAATTATTTATAATGGACTGTCACTCAGCCATAAACATGAACAAACTATTGATTCATACATACATGAGACATTCACTTTGAATGGATTATCCTAAAAGCAAACCAACAAATGAGTATATCTTTTAGAATTCCATCCCACAAGACACTCTCTGTCAAAAATAAAAGTATAGGTAGGAAAGCAGATGGCTGGCTGCTAGGCACTGAAGATAGAAGTTGAGATTGACTATAAGAGGTTTACTTATCTTATGGGGAAAGAAGATATGATATTCTATCAAAGTAGATGACAGGAAAGGACACATGGCTCTGAACTTGTCATAACAAACATGTGACAATGAATCTTGATTGTGAAAGTACTCACACTGAGATACACACAGATGTCAGGAAAGCACAATTTGGGGTATGTCTGCAAGAATGTTTCCACAAAGGACTTATTAAGGGTAGAAGACCTATCCTGAATGAATATTGCATTATTAATGGGTTGGTAGCCAAGTTAGGATTACTGGGAAAAGATGAAGCTAGCTAGTGTAGATTTGCTTTTTGCGTTCTCTGCTCCATGGTTACCATGATGTGGGCCTCTCTGCTGGGTCATACGCTCTTCACTATAGTAGATGGACAATTGTTGAACTCAATGTTTTTGCACAGCAATGAAAGCTCTATCGCAATGCAGAACTGCACAAAGTTACTTAATGTATAAAAGGAGCAACCACAGAGTAAACCTAGATGCACCAGGGAAAAGTTATAATGAATGCAGTAACAAAGAAACCTACATGAACTCTAAGTAGACACTGAAGGAGAGAGGAGAGAGAGAAAGAAGCTAAGAAATTCAGGAGTGGACGTTCCTGACAAGGCACTTTAATGCTAAAGATCAAAGGAACTATTCATAAAACCGATGCGATTTTGTTGTGTGCACATGCGTCACACAGAAATCACATAAGTTTCCTTGTTCTAGTTATTAAATGGGGTAAAAGCTATTCCAGCTGCAAAGAGCACAGCCTGTACACACATGCTGGTCTTCAAAACCCCTTTCTGTAATTAAAAATAAAAGGCCATAACAACAAATGAAAAACTGTCCTCTTTGGGGAGAAATGATTCTAGGAGTAGGTACAAGAGAAACACAGCATGCATCTGCAGCACTTAAAAGTGAGGAGTTAGGGACAGCAGATGGTTCAGCAGGTTAGGGCACTTCCTGTCAAACATGAGTTCGAGCCCTGGGACCCACATGGTGGATGGAGAGAACCAATTTCTGCTAATAGGTTGTCAGAAAGATAGAAAAATAGGCAGACAAATCACAGATAGATAGACAGACACGAGCACAATAATAGTCTTTTAAAAAGAAGAGAAGTGATGAAAAAGAAGAAAAGATGTCAGCAGTGTATCAAATGAACATAGTAACTCTGGAAAAGCTATCAAATGCAAATTTCTAACAAACTTATCAATATAATAAGTACAGTATTGGATTACAAACTGAATAAAATAATTATTCAGGGATCCACACTAACATAATACATAACTGAGTAAATGAAGAAGAAATGATAATCCCATTTTTCAACAGTAATTCCAATGAATAAACAGAAACAAATGAGAAAACTACAGTCATATGAAAACAGCACAGCACAGGAGCAGTTACCACATAATGCATACTAAAAGTAGTGGGCAACAACATGAAAATATAGTATAGTATAAAATATCAACTTTTCTTTCTTTGAATATGTAATAATTATAAATAAAATAACATTAAATATATCCTGAATGGTCCTAAGAAACACCAGGTTAACCAGGTGATCAAGTAATAAACATGCTAACATCACAAGTAATAAGGCATGCTAACATCACATGATGCCTGGTGTGATGCCCTGGCAGGGGCATATGACTCTTTACTAGTGTACAGTCTTAATCCAAGCAGGAGAAAGCATCCAACAAAACAACCAAGACACAGTCTGCAGTACAACGGAACATTCTTCAAAAGAGGAAACACCGTAACAAAGGCAGGAGTTGCCCCAGACTGGAGATGACTGAGTGAGACAGGACAACTCAGTGCAGTGTGGGATCCTAAGGGACAAGGGCACACTTAAGGAAAAGCTGGTGAGATCTACAACAGTCCCACAATTTACACAATAGGGCTGCCAACAACCAAGGCTGATTTCTGAGTTTTTATAAGGTCCTTTGGTTATGTGAGATATTAACATAAGAAAATGCTGTGTGAAAAGTGTCTGGAAATCTATGTATTTCTTTTGCACTCATTTGTCAAACAAGAAGCTATGGTGTAAACAATGCTGCAGATATTGCCATATTATTGTACAGATTCAACAGCTCAAAGAGGTTTGAATGCAGTCTACTTTTTGTTCCTTGCCAGGTAATGGACTTTGTTTCTTCCTCTCCGCTATGTGTTAAATCCACTTTCCACCTTCTTCAAATTAACCAGGCCTTATATATTATTTGATTTTATTCAGTATCATAGAAGATTATTATATAATTCCTTGAGATATTTTATTAAGTGTGTGCAGGTGTGTGTGTGTGTGTGTGTGTGTGTGTGTGTGTGTGTCTACCATGTATGAGTGATGTTTCACTTTCCTTTAAGCCTAGGCAGATTTCACATTCACAAGCTTTGGTTGCATACTTTGGGTTATTCATCTTTCGTGTAGGAGAGACAATACTAAACCACTTCGGCTCTTGTAGGTCACAGAAAGTCATCGACAACAGGTTTCCTGACATAGTCTTTAGACTTGAGGGGTTCTAAAATCAATGTTAGTCTTTTCCAGTAATTTTATTGGCTAGTCAGAAGAGGTCTCCTTAAACAGTGCTGGATAGAGATCATTTCAGATCTGAAGCTGCTAACAACAACAACAACAACAACAACAACAACAACAACAACAAAGCCTGCATTCTGTGTTGAGAATTTCAGCTGGATTTCTACTGAGGAAAAACATTTGCTTTTTGAGCATGCAATTTTATCTGGAATTCCTGCACGCTACAGCCAGAAAGGAGAACACGAACTAACAGATTATGTTTTAATAGGAAAATTAAAGCAAGAGAGTTGGCTTTCTACACAAGAATTAGGAAGTTAGATAATGGCCTGGAAACCGTGAGGCTGATTGCAGAATGAATATTTAAAAGCCCCTATGATTTAATGCATTCTTGTTTCCATTCCCTTTATTCTTTACAAAGACAAAGAGTCCTCTGTAAATATTGCTTTAAGGATTATCAGGCTTTCATTTTCAAATTCATCCAAAGGCCATAATTTAAACCATAATATTGGCTTTGCAAATGTAAACAGAGATTGAGCCACTTTCCTTTAGCTAATAGGAATGCCAATGAAATTACAGCCAATTAAATAATTGCTCTATTAACCTAATACATTGCCAGTGCACTATGTGGCATGGCAAATGCAGCCAGAAGCACAGCTTGGAGAGAATAAAGCTGTATCAAGGTGAAGAGAACAGGGAACATTTTATTTCAAAAGCTTGGCTCACAGAATATAAAGCACTCTTTTGGAGCTGGTGTATGTCTATTCCTCCACCTGCTCCTGGGACTCTTTTCCTCCAATTGCATTGCCTCGCCCAGCCTGGAGATGAGGGCTTTTGCCTTGCCTTATTCTATTTCTCTTTGTCCTGCATGGCTC
This sequence comes from Acomys percivali, assembly GCA_907169655.1. Classification (NCBI taxonomy): domain Eukaryota; kingdom Metazoa; phylum Chordata; class Mammalia; order Rodentia; family Muridae; genus Acomys; species Acomys percivali. The sequence continues at coordinate 36,210,850 of OU015758.1, forward strand.
TTGCATTTTGGAGGCCTGCTCTTCTCTGAAGAGGAAATAGAAGGAGAGTAAATATGGGGAAGCGAAGAGGTGGGAAGGGAGCTGGGAAGAGTGGGGGGAGGAAAAACCGTGGTCAGGATGTACTATATGAGAGAAGAAGCTATCTTTATTTTTTTTTTAATTCTGATACATTAGTTTCATAGTTTACAGTTTTACAATGGTTGAAGGTAGAACAATCTTAAGAGATTTTAAAGATTTTTCAATAGATTCAAAGAACACTTGAAGGACAAATTGTCCCCAAGGACAGTTTAGTGTGGCTTCTCTGGATTCTGGACAGCAGTAGCACCAGTGGCACCAAGCTCCCTTTACCTGTGTGGTTTAGGTCTTAGCTGTCTCTCTCTAAAGGTGCTTCATGGGGGAATGGCCACTACTAACAGAAGTTTTGAACTACCTAGCAGGAAGGACAGATCTCGTAGGACTGGGTTCAGGCTTTAAGGTCCTACCTTAGCTTCTCCCACGTTTCTTTAACCCTGCCATTCTGTAAAGCTTTCACTTCCGTTTGTAGCCCTGGCTTGGCGAGGCGAGGCTCTCCCTCACAGATGTTCATGCCGGGAAAGAGCTGATGCTTCTCCTGGGAACATTTTGTCTTTCATGACCTAAAGTGAATGCCACTTCTGCCACCTTTTCTTCAGTCCATTCTACTTCCAGTCTCTCCTCTGCTTTACTTTAGCAAGTTACCAATTTTTCCCTCCAAGGATCAGAATTTTTAGTCTCATCCCTGACCTGCGTAATGGAGCTAGAAAGTGAATTAAATACCAATGGCTAATGATTTAATCAGTCAAGCCTATGAAATGAAATCTCTATAAAGTTTGTACCTAACATAGCTCCTAGCTATATAAAAGCCACAAATGACAGAACACCTCTGGTTGGCAAATACCCATGGGTTGGGTTGGAGCTACACACCTACTCCCTGGATTGGAAGATCTAATGCTCTGGACCACTCTGGATCTCTTCATGTGGCTGTTCAGTCCTGCCTCATATAATATCCTTCATAGTAATGTGGTAAATGTAAACATCTGTTTTCCTGAGTTGACAAAAATGAGAGCAATCTAGGGATCCACTGCCTCCTGGGATTAGCACCTGAAGTTTGGGCTACCTTCTGTGAAACAAATCCCTCCATCTGTGGTGTCCACGCTGACTCTGGGAGGGTAGCATTAAGGGGTAAATTAAATTGTACGACACAGGTCTCATGACTGCGGAACACTGAAGAACTGCTTAGTGTCTAAATCAAAACATTGAGTTGAGCAGGGATATAGCTGTCCAAGAAATGTCAAGGATAGAAGGAAGAAAAGATGGAGGAAAGACCTGGCACCACATTAATCAGACCTATGTTGGAACATATCTGAGACAAGTCAAACTTATACAGAATAAAGGGCTGCTTACCAATAGTATTGAATGTCTCCATCATAGAGCAAGTGGCCCTATTGCTATGAGCCTATAGTAGCTCAGCACATCATGGTGGAAGTGGGTGCCAATGGAGCAAGAACACTTAATCTTAGGTAGGTATGAAGGAGTGAGAACAGCATTCTACCACCCAGATGTAAGTGGTCATTTTCATTGACCTAAAACTTGCCAAGATACTGCATTTTTTAATAGTTTCAACTAATCCAATCAGCATAGATTGGGACCTTCAAGTGACATTTAAAACTTAAACTAGGTAAAATATGCATATATGTACAACAGTAGCAATTCTCTTTTAGGATAAGCAACCACTCTCTGAATATGAGAGCCATGGAGGAAAACCATGCCTGATGCTATAAGTTCAGGTGACAGAGAGGAAGTTGGTACTATTGTTTAAACTGATGTAGCATCATACTGCTGTCTAACTATCTAGTGGGTGCCCACAGATAAAGCCACTCTCAGTTTTAATAAGAGTAGCTTCTCTCTGAAGTGAATGAAGAGGTTCATATTTTCCCAAGACTCTGAGAGTAAGAGAAAGCTGGAGTACCATTCCCTCTAAGGCTCAGGAACACTGAAGAAGAGGGAGGGTGCAGGTAAGGGCAGAAAGAAAGAGTGGATACTTGCAAAATTCCATCCTTGATGCTCAAAACAACTGCAGTTACCTCCCTGTACCCCCACAAGACCAGCACTTTCAACAAGGACACATGGAGAGGACCTTTTACCATTGCTCTCTTTGTTATTGATTGATTCTTGAATAGGGGAATCATGGTCTTCAGTTGTGTCCCTACTACACCTGATGCTATGGCTGACCAGGGAACAGCTGGAAGTTAATGTTCTCCTGGTTCATCTGATATTCTGCTCTACTGAGAATACATGACATCAAAAATAATTTCACTCTATAAAATTGTAAACAGCCCATTCTGTGAGTACCCTAAAGTTGATCTAGCTTTCCTTAAGTGAAAACAGCAGGCTTTAGAAACACTTGAACATCATCTTTGCCACATTTAGGTTCAGTTTGGTTAAGCGGTATTAAGCCACACTTTACTGTACAAGCTTTCACTTGGAACTATTAGGGTCATCTTAAGATTTCAGATAATTTTATATTTTTGAAAGCCAATACAGCACATTGAGTTACTGTCTAACAGGTTCTAGGGTAGTACTCTAAAAATCAAATACACTCATATCTATAGCAAAGCATAAGCAGTTATTTCAAGTAGGATAAATTAAAATCACAACTTATTCTCCACATCCGTGGTAGCATGTGCTGTCACTTGAGTTTTTGATCTTAGCCATTTTGATAGGTGTAAGAAGGAATCTCAGAGTCATTTTGATTTGCATTTCCCTGATGACTAAGGACATGGAGCATTTCTTTAAGCATTTCTCAGCCATTTGATATCTCTGTAGAAAATTCTGTTTTGCTCTGTGCCCCACGGTTAAATTGTTATTCGGTTTGTTGGTGTTTAGTTTCTTGAGTTCTTTATATATTTTGGATATTAGCACAAGGAGACCATCAAGCCTGGCAGATCTGGACCCATAGTGGCCTGCACCAGATGTAGCTGGTGGTGGGGAAAGTGGGGACTGTCTCTGACATGAATTCTGGTGCTGCAGTTTGATTACTGCCCCTTGGTGGGGCAGCCTTGTGGGCACACAGAGGAAGGGGATGTAGGTTACCTTGATGAGACCTGATAGGCTGAGGTCAGACAGTGGGGGAGGAGGGACCCCCTCAGAGGACTAGGGTAGTTAACTGGGCAAAAGAGGGTGGGAATGGGGAGATCCAAGTTGGTGGCGATCAGTGTGGACCATGTTTAGAAGCTCCAGTATATAATTCAGGGAATTGCATGGAATTCTTAACCAGGAACACCAAGCTCCCCACCCCACCACAGCAGGAGTACTCAACAGTTCAAAAGGACCAAAATACAGAAAACCTGCATACCCCTGCACATGGAAGGAGTGCAGATGTTCTCGGATCAGAGCGGCAGCAGCAGCGACTGAGGCTTGCAGCTTGGAACCCTCCACCAGAGGTGATTGGCATGATGACCAGTGGGAATTGCTGAGGGAAAGGGGACTCAGTGCAAGATTTTGACCCCGCAACCCTAGCGGAACTCGGTGTGTAGTTTGGGCCCTGTGACCCAAGCTCAATATGGCACGTGGCTCATGCCCTGAGACCCAAACTGGACTCGGTGTGCAGTTTGGCCCCTGAGACCCTAGATGAGCTCAGTGTGCGGTTTGGGCTCAGAATCCGTAGCTGAACTTGGTGGACAGTTTGTGCCCCAAGACCCTAGCTGAGCTTGGCATGTGGTCCTTGCCTTGAGACTCTGGCTGGACTCAGTGTGCGGATTGGGCCCAGAGTCCCTGGCTGAGCTTGGCGCTCAATCAACTCTAGCTGAGGTCAGCACATAGTTTGGGCCCAGGGTCCCTGGCTGAACTTGTAGGGGAAATTTGGGCCTTTGAGAACCTAGCTGAACTCGGTGGGTGGTTCGGGGCCTAAGACTCTAGCTGAGCTCAGTGCACGGTTTGGTCCTAGAGTCCCTAGCTGAACTTGGCCGGCAGATTGGGCTCAGAGATTCTAGCTGAGCTTAGTGCACAGTCCCGGCCCTGAGACTCTGGTTTGACTCCATGTGCAGTCCAGGTCCTGAGACTCTAACTGAACTCAGCGAGCTCAGTGTGTGGTTTGGGCCTGAGACCCTGGTTGGACTCAGCACTAAATGGACTAAGTGCATGGATTAGGCCCCAAGACCTGCTTGGGTCCAGAGACATGAACTGGACTCAGTGTGTGTGTGGTTTGGGCCCCGTGACACCAACTTGGACTCTGCAAGTGGTCTGGGTCCTGAAATGCTACCAGGAACCACAGACCATCAGAGCTCCAGGACTAAGGAAATCTCAGGGACACAGAGAGTAGAGTGGCCATCAGACCTCCTCTGCCTGACCTGCTTCAGTCCCTGGAGAGCTCTGGTGCCACAAGGGGACCCAGAAGGCTGTGGACACTTTGGCCTGATCCAACACACATTCTGAGACCCAGGAGAATTACAGGACTCACAGTACAGGGGAACTGGGGATCACTGGCTGTGAGAGACCCAAACTACAGGGCTGGCCTCCTGCCATACAGACCAGTGAAACATCAGAGCTTCTGGCCTAGAGAAATCATGAGAAAACAGGTGAATATATCTGCAGACTTCCACCACTGAACTCCAGAAGCTACCTGCCAAAAACAGAGATGACAAGATGACTAAATACAGCATAAAATCATCTACAAAAAAACCAAAACAATATGGTGTCTCCAGATCCCAGCTATCCCAATGAAAACAATTCAGAGAACTCAAACAAAATGGAAATACAAGAAAATGACCTCAAATCCTTAGTAATAAGGATGATAATAGAGGAAACAATTAAAATTCATAATCAAATGGAGGAAGATACAGCCAAACAAGTAGAAGACACAAAAGAGGCCTACAGAGAGGCACTGGAAAAAATTCAGGAAAAATACAATCATATGAAGGAAATCAATAAAACTGTTCAAGCTCTGAAGGCCTATAAAGAGTCAATGTAAGAAACTCAGGAATATACAGACAATCATGTGAAAGAAATCAATAAAACAGTTCAAGAACTGAAGATAAAAATGGATTCAATGATAAACACACAGACAGAAGAAAAATGGGAATGTGAGAGCTCAGAGAGGAAGGCGAGCAAAACAGAGGCAAGCCTGTCTAACAGAATCCAAGAGATGGAGGAATGAATCTCAGGTCTTGAAGATACAATCATATATCTTGAAGCAACCATTAAAGAAAATGCTAAATCTGGAAAAATTCTAATGCAAAACATCTAAGAAATCAAGGACACCATGAAAAGAAGAAATCTGAGGATAATAGGCATTGAGGAAAGAGAAGATACCAGACTCCAAGGCCCAGAAAATATTCTCAATAAAATCATAGAAGAAAACTTCCCCAATCTAAAAGAAGAGATGCTTATAAACATACAAGAGGCCTACAGAACACCAAATAGAATAGACAAGAAAAGAAAATATCCTGTCACATAATAATCAAAACACAAAACATACAGACCCAGATATGAATCCACACACATATGATCAGTCACTTGATTTTTGACAAAGAATCCACATCTATTCAATGGGAAAAGGATTGCATCTTCAACAAATGGTGCTGTTCTGACAGGATGTCTCAATGTTGAAAAATGCATTAGACCCATATTTGTCATTGTGTACAAAACTCAAGTCCAAGTGGATTAAAGACCTCAACATAAAACCAGAGACACTAAATCAGTTAGAAGAAAAAGTGAGGAAGAGCCTGGAACACATTGACACAGGAGACAACTTCCTGAACAGAACACTAACATCCAGGCCTTAAGGTTAACAATTAACAAATGGGACCTCATGAGGATGAGAAGCTTCTGTAAGGCAGGAGACACTGTCAACAGAACAAACCAATAGCCTACAGACTAGGAAAAGATCTTCACCAACCCTACATCTGACAAAGGTCTAGTATCCAAAATATATAAAGAACTCAAGAAATTAAACACCACCAAACCAAATAATCCAATTGAGAAATGGGGCTTGGAACTAAACAGAGAATTCTCAACAAAGGAATATCGAATGGCTGAGAAACACTTAAAGAAATGCTCAACCTCCTTAGTCATCAGGGAAATGCAAATCAAAACAACTCTGAGATTCCATCTTACACTCATCAGAATGGCTAAGATCAAAAATTCAAGCGACACCACATGCTGGCAAGGATGTGGAGAGGAACACTCCTTCATTGCTGGCGGGAATACAAACTAGTAGAGCCACTTTGGAAATCTATCTGGCACTATCTCAGAAAACTGGGAATAGGGCTTCCTCAAGATCCAGCTATTCCACTTCTTAGAATATACCCAGAAGATGCTCTAGAATACAAGAACATTTGCTCAACCATGTTCATAGCAGCCTTATTCATAATAGCCAGAACCTGGAAACAGCCTAAGTGTCCCTCAGTAGAAGAATGGATTAAAAAAAAAAAAAAACTGTGGTACATTTACACTATGGAATTCTACTCAGCTATTAAAAACAAGGAATTCCTGAAATTTGTGGACAAATGGATTGAACTAGAAATGATCATAATGAGTGAGTTAACCCAGTAGCAGAAAGAGTCAAATGGCATATACTCACTTATCTCTGGACACTAGCCCAAGGGGCATGTCCCATGAAAGTCTTCTCTTACCAGGAAAGTGGGACAAAGGGGAGGACATCCTATTGGGGCTTTAGGTGAGATAAGCATGGGACAATGGGGAAATAGAAGGATCCAAAGGGTCCTAGAAACCTACAAAAAGAACATTATGATGAGTGGATCTGGGCCCAGGGGTCCTGCTCAAACTATGGCACCAGCCCATATGTGCAGTAAACTTCAAACTCCTACCCAGATCTAGCCAATGGACAGGACATTCTTCACAGTTGAGTGGAGAGTGGGGTCTGACTTTCTCACGAACTCTGGGCCCCATATTTTACCACATTCTCTGAATGGGGAGGCCTGGTGGCACTTAGAGGAAGGTTAGCAGGCTACCAAGAAGAGACTTGATATCCTATGAGCATATACAGGGGGAGGAGGTCCTCCTCAGTCACAATCATATGGGAACGGAGTAAGGGAAAAATGGGAGGGAGGGAGGAATGGGAGGATACAAGGGATGGGATAAGAATTAAGATGTAATATGAATAAATTAATAAAATATATTTTAAAAAAGGGTGGGAGTGTGGGAATAGGAAGATAAGAGCAAGGGGCTAACAATCAGGATGTAATGTGAATAAATTATAATAAATAAAAAGTTTTAAAAAGCAAAAATATCACAATTAATAAAAAACTTCAATTGAATACTTTTGTGCATAACACAATTTCAGTTAAGAGACTGTCAGTATTTCATTTTCATAGACATTTAGTCCATATAATTAAAAAACCCAAAATAACCATTGGTGGTTAGAAATGATTATAGATAGGTATATATCCCAGATTTAAATGATTTCTCCCTCCCTCCCTCCCTCCCTTTCTCCCTCTCTCCCTCTTTGTCCCTTCTTTCTTTCTTTCTTTCTTTCTTTCTTTCTTTCTTTCTTTCTTTCTTTCTTT
>OU015758.1:36218403-36228707 GCA_907169655.1 Acomys percivali
TTTCTTTCTTTCTTTCTTTCTTTCTTTCTTTCTTTCTTTCTTTCTTTTGTATAAATGCCAATATAGACTCGCCTCTACAAAACAATGGAGAATATTTCCATTTGAAAAGAAAAGAGTAAGAAGAGATTGCCAACACAACAAACAACAGTAATGTTGATGGATGAAGGAATGAATTAAAACAATTCCATCTGTAGATATTTGAATGTGCTATTTATGAGATATAAATTAAATAAGAACTACATATTAAGTATCCAGCTAAGCAAATGCCATTATATGTTATGTGACCCATATTTTATTTTGTGTTCTGGTTAAATAACTCAAATATTACATCTAATCTGACTTTAATGTTTGCAAAATGCAGGCCAATGATGGAGCTAGGTCTTGTAAAAATGCAAGAACTTTTAGGAGTGAGGCATTTTTCATTCATTGGAAAATGAGAAAGGATACAGCTTGGCATGGACAGGAGTCAAGAAAAGTTCTGTGAAGGAGCTAGGTCTCAAAAGGTTGCAGAAGCCCAGATGAAGAGACAATGAGTACAGGACCACAGAGAGGAAGCCACATGTGGACCACTTGAAGATGACTTATGCTTGCGGAAAAGATCTGGAATTGACAGGTTGCACAACTATATGTCACTGTGAGTTCCTGCACTGAAGCACAAACTCTGAGCTTCAGTGGGCATAAAACTTATCAGAACAGCAGTTAAGGGAGTTATTGAAATAACACATGCAAGTATCAAACAAGAGCTAAGATCAGTGAGGTAGTTGAGGCAGAGGAAGAAGAAAAGCTAATTCAGAAGAAAGAATTATTTAAGGGGGTGTGAAGTCAAGTCACAAAGAAAACTGACCCTCCCTTAAACCAGTTTAGACTTAGTGTGGTAGAATAGTTGTGAAACTAGAAAAGGTGTACAGGGGAATCTCCTAGAAAGGAGACAATGATTTAAAAAGAAGAAAGAAATTTTCCATGGCCTCTGCATCTTCTACCCTGATAATTTTCTCATAATTAAATATTTTTATTGATTCTTTGTGAGTTTCACATATTGCACCCTATCCCTGCTCATTTCCTTGTCCCCTCATATGCACCATTTGCCCTTGCAACCTCCCCTCAAAGAACACACACACACACACACACACACACACACACACATACATACACACACACACAGAGGGAGAGAGAGAGAGGGAGAGAGAGAGAGAGAGAGAGAGAGAGAGAGAGAGAGAGAGAGAGAGAGAGAGAGAGAGAGAGAGAGAGAGATCACAGAAACTTCTTATCATGGAAGCTGTAGTATGCCACAGTGTGTCCCACAGTATATCCCTCTGTCCACACATCTTCACTTGCAAATGTTCACTGCAATGAGTCATTGGTTTGAAATTTCTGGCTTCTGTAACACCATTAATATTGGATCATCCTTAGGATGCCTCCTGGTTATCCTGTTCTTGCACTGTGCCATGGAGGTTCTGCAGCTTTGGATTAGAAGGACTGGCCGTTTCACATGTCCCAACACAGATGATATAGATTTTGGGATGAGCCAACTAAGAGCTCTGGATCTTAGCCTGGGTGGTGGCTGAGCTGGTCTCCTAGTTAAGATATTGCAGTCCCTTCCTGGTTATACCATTAGAAGGTTGGTCCTTTGGGAGCTACTTCCACCATGAGGGTAGAGTCCTGACAAACTGAATCAGTATCCTTCAGTATCCTTAAAGAAGAAAAAGACATCCCGAGAACTCTCTTAACCTTCGTTTCACCATGTGAATATGTAAACCCAGAAAGTTTCCTCAGCAGAACCTGGCCACAGGAGCACCCTGACCTCTGCCTTCTATCCTCTCACTGTGAGGAATGGGAGCACCCTGACCTCTGCCTCCCATCCTCTCACTGAGGAACGGGAGCACCCTGACCTCTGCCTTCTATCCTCTCACTGTGAGGAACAGGAGCACCCTCACTTCAGCCTTCTATCCTCTCACTGTGAGGAACAGGAGCACCCTCACTTCAGCCTTCCATCCTCTCACTGTGAGGAATGGAAGCACCCTTACCTCAGATGCCCAACTTCTAACTGTAAAGAATGGGAGCACACTGTCCTCAGCCCTCCATGCTTTTACTGTAAGGAACACGTGTTTCAACTAGGCTTATGGAAGTTTGTTATCACAACCTGAAAAGTGTACCAGGGAAATATGGATGCTGAGATAATGTAGTTTGTAAAGACTTCACACAGCATTGAACAAAAGCTTCAAGAGTCACCTAGAGTTCATGTGAGGTTATTTGAAAAATTACAAATAATTATAACTTGCCAGTCCAAAGGACACAAGTAAATCATTGCATCATAGCATGAAAGGGGACTTCAAGGCATTTATTTTATTTATTTTCAAGTATTCAGACCTTTATTTAATGAACGGTTCAGGGTTAACTGCCAAAAAGTCCTATCTTATATGATACTAATGCCTCTTCAATCTATACCCATTAGCAAAAATAAGTTTTCTTATGCATCTTTACACTTAACAGCATTCCAAAGTCATGGCTCTAAATAACCTGCTCTGCTTTCTGTCACTGCAGATGAGCTTACTAGAACTTTATATTAATGGGATCAGATAGTGAGTCATCTTTTGTCTTTGACCCTTTCTCTGAGCATATTTTAGGCATTAATATACTTGGCTCAATATTTTAGTGTATTTTTTCTTAGTAATAGTTAATAATGGAGATGTATCACAATTACATACTCATTTAGTAGTTGATGGGCTTATATTTCATTCAGTTGTCTTTTCAAAAATGTGTTATAACTTATTCATAGTACATGCCAATTGCTATCCCCTCACTTGTATCTTCCCCTTCCCACCCTCCTTTCCTCTTCTGCCCTATTCCTCTCCCCTAGACCTCTGACAGGAGGGGCCTTCCTCCCCTGCTGTCTGACCACAGCCTAGCAGGTCTCATCTGGATAGCCTGCATTCCCTTCCTCTGTGTGCCACCGTGCCTCCCCACCAAGGGGAACTGATTAAATCAGGGCACCATAGTTCATGTCAGAGGCAGTTCTTGCTCCCCTGACAACTGTGGAGAATGAGCTGTGTATTGGCTAGATCTGAACAGGGTGTCTAGGTTCTCTGCATGCAAACCACATGATCATCTCCTTAGATGCAGAAAAAGCATTTGATAAAAATCCAACATCCATTAATGTTTAAATTCTTGGAGAGATCAGGGATACAAGGCACATGCCTAAACATAATAAAGGTTATATACTGCAAGCTGATAGCCAAAAACATCAAATTAAATGGAGAGAAACCCAAAGAAATTCTACTAAAATCATGGACTAGACAAGGCTGCCCACTCTCTCTGTGTCTTGTTTAAGACATGTTCTAGCTAAGACAACAAAAGGAGATTAAAGGGATCCACATCAGAAAGGAAGAAATCAAAGTATTGCTATTCACAGATGATATGATAGTGTACATAAGTGACCCCCAAAATTCCACCAGAGAAATTTGGTTGCTATGAACATTTGCAACCATGCTCTTCTATGGATACATGTTGTAAGATTTGGGCCGGTTACCCAGGACAGATGTGTTCTATCTTTAATCTCATGAAGTGTTGTTAGATTGATTCCTGGTAGCACGTGCTCTCTCTGCTTGTCTCTCTGTCTCTGTCTGTTCTGTGTGTGGTACTGAGAATGGAATCTAGGGCTTCTCCCATGTTATGCAATCACTCTATCTCTGAGCTACATAACTAGACCTTTTCATCCTAGTTGAGACATGGTCTTGTCAAATTGTCCTGGCTAACTTTGAACTTACTGTGTTGAATGGGCTAGCCTTGAACTTGCAATCTTCCTGTTTTAGCCTTCTGTGTAGAAATTTACAGGCATGTGCCACCATAGCTGGTCAATGTCTACCAAAATATTTTGGAAGGATTGTTATTTTTAAAAACTGATTCAAACTCATGGTCACACAAATGGCTCTGGTTAAACCCAGTGGGCCACATAACAAAACAAACAAGACATGATAAGAGAGTGATTTATAGGGACGAGCAGGTTGACCGTGCTGGGAAGGAGATAGGACAGGGTTGGGGGGAAAAGTAACAAGAATGTGTCATATACATACTTGGAATTGTCAAGGGGCAAGTTTGATAAAAATTGCATTTTAATCCTCATGTATGCTCAATTTACTTTTCTTTCCCTTTGAAGTGTTTTCATTCTTTTGTAGTACTTTACAGGGTTGTTTGTTTACTTGTTTGTTTTGACATACTCTCACTATGTAGCTCTGTCTAGAACTTTCTATGTTGACCAGGATAGACTTAAACTCACAGGGATCCACCTGCTTCTGCTTCATGAGTGTTGAGATTAAAGGCAGGTGTGCAACACCATGCTTGGTATATTTTACAAGTTTAAATTTTTTTCACTATTTTTATTTTATTTTATATATTTGAATATTTTGCCTACATGCATGTCTACGCACCATGAGAGAGGGGCAGGGGGAGAGTGAGGTTCTTGGAGGCCAGAAGAAGGCATCAGATTCCCTGGAACTGGAATAACTAATAGTTGCAAGTCACCATGTGGGTGCTGGGAATCAAATTGGTCCTCTGTAGGAGCAGCCAGTCAGTGCTCTTATCCAGAGAGCCATCTCTTGAGTCCTGGTTTTAGGGTTTGAAGTGAAGAGGGAGTGATCCACATATTTTGTTAGATTTATTTCTGAAAATTTTATGCTATTATACATAGAAATGTATAACAATTATATTTATTAGTATGTAATTATTATGTTTATGTACTATATAATTAATAATCACAATTAATATTCATTATAAATTTCCTTTTGCTTGTATGTAATGACAATTTTTTATATTGACCTTGTAGCCTATGTTATGGCTAATTTTATCTTATTTCCTAGTTATTTGTGGTTCCTTGGAGTTTTCTATATGCAACCTGGTCACCTGAAAATACAAACACTTTCTCTGTCTCTCCTAATTGCATGTACTTTATGTATCTTCCCACTCTGTACATTCAGAACAGTATTAAATGAAGTGGTAAGAAATGACAACTTTGACTAATTCCAGGTCTTTCTGTATTATGTCAATTATGGAATTTTTATAGGTTCCCTTAATCAAACTGTGTATGTTTCTTTTCATTTCTGGTCATGCTATGATTTCCTTAGATGTTTTGATAGGTCTATGGCTATGGCCAATTTCTTTTTCTCTATATTCTCTGATATGATGAATCACTTTGATTGATTTTAGGCACATGTAGATAATTTTGCCTAAGCTGGAATGAAAAGGGTGGACATAAGAGGGTAGAATGTAATAGTGTCATTGAAAGTGGAAAGTTAAAATATGTGTTATGACATCCCTTGTCTATGGATTCCTCAAAAGCTAGCAGAGAACCATCAAGTGCAGGCTATTTTATGTAGCATATACAAGACTGAATTATATTCAGAAAGGAAAAAACATACTATTTTCCAGCTTTTCTGATTTAAAAGTGTTTCATGTTTACTGAAAGTACTCACTTTGAGTTGTTCTGACAGTAGATAACGTAATATTAAATTCCATTAAAAATTTCAAGCCATTGCCTAAAGTCAAATTTGTGTGTCTTCCTACCAAAAGATATACTGTTTGCAGGTAACTTATTTATGCCAAATTATGTAGAAATTTAAATTCCTAGCTATAAATTGTAGCAGTAATCAGATTTCTTTATTATAAATCAAATATATTTTATGATTAAATTTAACTGCAGTATTAGGCTACTGGCTGATGCTTTGGGTCTCATGAAAGTTCAGTGTCATTTTAGAAGGGAACATTTGGGTGATTAGGGGTGGGACTAAGTACCCACCCCCACTAAAACTGAAATAAAATGAAACAATCCATCATGAAAAAAAAAATAGTTCCCATGAAAATACAGTTTCCTTAAAGGTAAATTATAAACGTATGCATTTACCCGATCGTTTGAAATACCATAATTATACAATCTGCTCATCAAAAGAGTTTTAAGACTCATTAAAATCATAAAACAATTCTAATTAAAACCACATTTAAATTAAGTTTCTATAACTAACCTACACAGTACTTTAAATCAAACAAAAAGTTGTATAAAAGATCCAATTAATTGTAAGTTTTTGTAAGAATTAAGGCCTAATTACTCTATGATTAAGTCTCCCCAAATGTAATCATCAATGGCTCTATTGAGAAGAACTAGCCTTCTGTACCCCAGCCGCCAGTGCAGAACTGCAGCCTGCCTTTGACACCAGCAAACCTATTCATGGGAAATCAGCATGACAGTGGAAACTTTACCTCCACCCCCACTGGGTTCCAAGTGCAGAGAGCAAACAAAGCAGTATATTTTATACAGATGAACTGAACGCCCTGTCTCCCTTATCTGAGGGAGTTCCCTATCTGATTAAATGAGTTTATGTTCGTTGGCAAAAACAAAAAACAAAAAACAAAAAAACCCACAGGTTCTAGAAGCAGTGGTTATTTCAGAGATTCCCACACATAGTTGGGAAAAGATGTACAAGAGTGAAAAACAAAAGAAATCACTGCTCACAGAGAGAGGGAGGTGGGCCTTCTGAGGGGACTTGCCAAAGCAGTCCCTTCTAGCCCCCTGAACTTCTTTGCGTTTCTTACTCAGCTACTTGAAATGTTTTTCATTTTTATTAGCCCAACTTCCCACAGGAAAGAAAATAAAAAAAGCCCTGTGACATCGCTGCCTCTTGTATGTTCTCCGAAACTAATTAACCCTATGGAGTTATTAGGGCGGCATCATTTTTTTCTATGACATCATGCAAGGTGAAGGTCACTTCTATAATATCCTGGACTTCATTCATGTGGCGCATGTCCCACAAAATATAATTTATTGTAATTTCCCCAGTGCCCTGATAGCCAAGTGATTAGTTATTACGGTACATAAAAAGCTCAGACATATCACACATGATTTATAGGTCTATTTATGATAATCTAATTTTCTTTTATGGTAAAAAGAAATTTACTATTTATGTTTTATAGATTGTTATTTTGAGGAAATGATTATTTAAAGTATCTTTTCGTATGGATGCTTGCTGATTGTGAGGCATCTGGCGGCTGAGGCATTAGTCCAAATGGTTAAGACTGAAGGGCAATTGTTTACCCAGTAAACAAGAACTTCTCGAACAAGCCAGGGCGGAGACTAGATGCAGAGGTTTTTGTCTGGTGGCAGGTTAAGTCAGGCTTGCTTACCCACAGACATCCCACAAGCACAGTGCAGAGAAGACCTTTCCTGGATACATACAAGCGAGATAGTAGCCCAGAGCCTCAGCCATAACATTCTCAGAGCAATTTTTCCTTTTCACTGTTCACTCCCTTCCACCTATGTCTGTATTATCTTCATTTTTATTGTGGATAAGTTATGCTATGTGAAGCTGAGCTGACTATATTCAAATGAGTGGCTGCAAGCAGCCCTATAGAGGTGAGGAGGAGAGAAAAGCAGTGTCTATATGGAGGCTCTTTGGATGTCTCACTGATAAGCCACAAGCTAATAACAACTATTACTTATAAGCACTTTGTATGTATTGATTCCCCTAATCCTCACACTTATGAATCATTCTTCCCAGCTTATAGATGAAGCAACTGAGGTTAAGGGGGACTAAGTAATTTGCTCTATGTGACTCACCTAGTAAATCGCATGTCTGGGATTTGAACCCAGCTTCAGTATCTATCCTTTTAACCATTATGTTTAATGTTCTTCTGACTCTTTGTACAGTGTGCTTATTATAACAGTGATTGCTTACACTACATTTATAAAATGTCAGATACTCATCTGAAATCCTTGGATATATTAGTTCCACTGTATGTTAACAACAGCCCATGAACTATGTATTTGTATTCTTTCCATCTTTACATTAGAAATATGAGCCACAAATTCTGGGAATTCCTTGTTTTTAATAGATGAGTAGTATTCCATAGTGTAAATGAACCGTAGTTTCTTTATCCATTCTTCTACTGAGGGACACTTAGGCTGTTTCCATGTTATGGCTATTATGAATAAGGCCACTATGAACATGGTAGAGCATATGTCCCTGTTGTGTGGTGGAGCATTTTCTGGGTATATTCCAAGGAGTGGAATAGCTGGGTCTTGAGGAAGCACCACTATTATTTTTCTGAGAAAGTGCCAGATAGATTTCCAAAGTGGCTCTACTAGTTTGTATTCCCACCAGCAATGAGGGAGTGTTCCTCTCTCTCCACATCCTTGCCAGCATATGGTGTCACTTGAATTTTTGGTCTTAGCCATTCTGATGGTGTAAGATGGAATCTCAGAGTTGTTTTGATTTGCATTTGCCTGATGACTAAGGAGGTTGAGCATTCCTTTAAGTGTTTCTCAGCCATTCGATATTCCTCTATTGAGAATTCTGTTTAGTTCTGAGCCCCATTTCTCAATTGGGTTATTTGGTTTGGTGGTGTTTAATTTCTTGAGTTCTTTATATATTTTGAATATTAGACCTTTGTCAGATGTAGGGTTGGTGAAGATCTTTTCCCAGTCTGTAGGCTGTTGTTTTGTTCTGTTGACAGTCTCTCCTGCCTTACAGAAGCTTCTCATCCTCATGAGGTTCCATTTATTAATTGTTGACCTTAAGGCCTGGGCTGTTGGTATTCTGTTCAGGAAGTTGTCTCCTGTGCCAATGTATTCCAGGATCTTCCCCACTTTTTCTTCTTACCGATTTAGTGTCTCTGGTTTTATGTTGAGGTCTTTAATCCACTTGGACTTGAGTTTTGTTCATAGTGACAACTATAGGTCTAATTGCATTTTTCTACATGTAGACATCCAGTTAGACCAGCACCATTTGTTGAAGATGCTATTGTTTTTCCATTGAATAGATTTGAAAAGATCATAATGAGTGAGTTCACCCAGAAGCAGAAAGACTCAAATGGTATATACTCACTTATATCTGGACACTAGCCCAAGGGGCATGGCCCATGAAAGTCTTCACTTACAAAGAAAGTGGGACAGAGGGGAGGACATCCTACTGGGACTCTAGGTGAGAGAAGCATGGGAGAATGAGGAAACAGAAGGATCCAGAGGGTCCTAGAAACCTACAAGAAGAACATTGTGATGGGTGGATCTGGGTCCAGGAGTCCTGCTCAAACTATGGCACCAACCAAGGACAATACATGCAGTAAACTTCAAACCTCTACCCAGATCTAGCCAATGGACAGGACATTCTTCACAGTTGAGTGGAGAGTGGGGTCTGACTTTCACACAAACTCTGGTGCCCCATATTTGACCACATCTCCTGGATGGGGAGGCCTGGTGGCACTCAGAGGAAGGATAGCAGGCTACCAAGAAGAGACTTGATACCCTATGAAACTCCTTTTTGAAACAAGAGAAGGCATAAACAATCACACCAATGTACCACATAGGGTTTCTTTAATCTAACCTTCTCAATAAATTCTAATGCAAAACTTAAAACCATGATTTTCTATCAACAGAGAGCCCCAAAATATTACTAATTTTTAAATTAGAATTTGCAACTTGAAATATTTAAGAAAAACCAATGTGTTGCTTATATATAATACATGCATATAAATCACATACAGAGAATGCTTAAAAGCCCAAATATGTTTTATACAACCAAGTGTTATATTATAGGACCAAGATAAATTTTGCTGCCAGTTAAAATCATAACTCATATTTGTCTTACTTAAGCTTCTTTTCTTTAACAGGACCAGCTGCTTCTTCCTCATTGTCTTCCTCATGGGTAGATTACAATGTTAACAGAGATATATGCTAAGGATACTAACGGGCCTGCCCATGTTCTCTGCACCCCTGACACCTCTGTTCCCTGCTGCCTGACAAGCAATGGCTCGTAGCTGGATCTCTGTGGAAAGACTGCCTTTGCGTCTCTGGAATCTACCACACCATGAAGGGCCTTGTCTCTCTGAGGTAGTTCTCACCTAGAAGTGTGATTGTGAGAACACAAGTGTTGTTCGCTTTCTTCCTCGGTAGGACTAATTCTTAGGTTCCAGTTGTGCTCTGACCTTCTTCCTGGCATGGACCGTGAGCCTGACCCAATGGAGCATGCTTACTGCATCTTCTCTTCCTTGTAGCAGCTCCTCTGGTAACTTGCCTGCAGATGACACACAAGCATGTGCCCTTGCTCCTCCACTCAGGTGCTCGTCAAGTGAAGCCATCTAACTCCAAACCCAACAAGTTTAACACCAAATGGTAAATATTAACATCTCAACAGTTTTCTTTTAACAGTAGCTATTTTTCCACTCCCTTCATTTTTGTTTTAGTTTTTAGTTCTTAAAATTTTCTGGTTTATTTAATCATATTATTATTATTATTATTATTATTATTATTATTATTATTATTATTA
>OU015758.1:36236328-36263608 GCA_907169655.1 Acomys percivali
CACACACACACACACACACACACACACACACACACACACACACACACCATACCCCTTCCTACCTAATATTGCTCAGAGAAAGACCTATGACAAGATTTTAATGAGAACTCTGAGCACACAGTAAAGAACACTTACTTTCATGAATGACTTGAAAGTATAAAACTTAGATTTTAATGAACTAACATCTATTATTCAACAGTTCAATTCTACAAACATTTACTATGCATATATTACAAGGCAATGAGGTAGGTGTAATGAGGTATTAAAAGACATGTAAAACATGAGCCTGGAGGAGTGAAATACCTGCTATTTGAGAGATAAATCATGTATACAGGTGCCTGCCTAGAGAGGCAGTGTGGGAATGCTGGGAAAGAGGCAGACAAAAGCCCAGACACGGAGCCCAGAGTATTTATATTTGGCTGAGAGTGACATAAAGGCTTTATATAGGAGTGAACATTTGAGTAGAAACTCAGAGGACAGGAAAGACAGGCTGTGGCTTAGAGGATGGGGCCAGCATGATCGAATGCACAGAACTGTGAATACATCAAAGTTCTGTGAAAGACAGGGCATGGCTCGTCTGAGAGGAGTTGTGTTTAAGATGGTGGAAAGAACCAAGTGTTTGAAGTTCAAAATGGACTAGAGTTTGTTGTTAAAAGCAAAAAATTTAGTCTTAAAGTATAATGGTTACAGATTTCAAGTCTCCTTGTTCTGGGGCTATGCCAGAAATGTGTCCACAGTAGGTGGTAAGTTGGAGTGCGTACGTGTTTTCGGTGAGCACTCTAGATCTTTCTGCCGTGTGATCCTTTAAGACAAATGGTGTTCGTAGAAAAGATTTAGACTTTATCTTTCAGGTAATAAAGTGTTTGTATCTTTTGCTTAGTGGAATTTGGTTAGCTTTAGAAACTCTAGCTAGGTGGATTTATTTATGGTGTTAAATACTTTTTTATAACATGAAAGCAGATAACCAATTCTTAATGTTATGCTGATAAAAATGTAACCCCAGAAACACACCCAGGCACAGAAACATACTCATGTACTGGGTTCAGAACACCAAATTCAATAAATCTCCGTTCTACTAAAAACAGTGCTAAGAAAATAGGTTGTGCAAGCCCAGGAACTCTGGGATTTGAAGTGTGGGTATTCAGAGGCAGCTGAGATACCAAATGTTCTGCACATTGGTAGGTCTGGGTAGAAGGGAAATTTGAATAAGAGATGAACGGGTACTAAGTGGGGGAGGGGGCCTGGTTGTAATCTGACCTGTCAATGTGGAGTTGAAAAGGGGCGTGTTCATGCTTGCATAAATCTTCATGCTGTTTATACTAATTAAAATGTATAAAAATCCTAGGGACATTTTTATGAGGGTAATGCCTCTCTTTACCCTTTTACAATTTATTTTCCTTCTAAGCCTTTTAACGGTGGTGCCTAGAATCCTGCGGTAGGAATCACAGTCTTGATTTTTATTTATTTATTTATTTATTTATTTTATTTTTATTTTTTTTGACAGCGTTGCCACATTTTCATCCTTTCGGTGTTTCTTAATTTCAGAGTCTGCGTTTTGACAGCTCAACCCTGTTGATTAATGCCTTCCAGAAACCCTTCCATGGCCTGCCTGCTAGTGATCTAATTTTGTGCTGGAATGCCTGGGCTGGTACGTTCAACCGATTCACCACCCAGGTGGCTACGTTGGGACTAAATGAGCTGTGAAGGGTCGCATCTTTGCCCATCACAGTGTTCTTAAGCAGAGCCCCACAGTACGCAGCCCCGACTCCGACATGATTTGTCACAACCCATCAATAGGAAATAAATTATTGCCGTCCTCGCTTGTCAATGGGCTTGTCTTCACTTGGGCTGGCCTAATGATTGGAAGCTAAAGGGAACATTTCCCATCTTTGTGGAGCGTGATTATGACCGAACGGACTGTTCCCCTACGTGTCTTGGACGGTAAAAAAACACATAGGGAAAGCAAATTAATTGGCTGTTTTGCGCCAGTGATTAGAACATTACACTTCAAGTCCGCAGAAACTGATATTAGGCAAGCGAGATTAGGTCGGTTCTGACTTTTATTTGCTTAGTGCAACATGATTAGCAAGCGCTTCTTCACTCAAGGCCCGCGCTTGCCACTGCAGAGCAAATCTTCGCAACATAATGATGCTGCAGAGCGCTAAGCTGATAAGTATGTTCTGGGGGAAAAAAAAATCAAAAATCAAAAATCTCTTTGGGAAAGAGGCAAATGAGGAGATGTAACAGAGAGCTCATCAAATGGCTTTGGAGTCATTCTTATATCTGGCACTTTTGAAAATTATATGCCTAAGAAACTCAGTCTGCAAGCTGTATTTTCAGAATGTAGAGGCGGTAATTGTGCCTGTTCACCAGACAAAGAATAAAAGGACCCAAGAAGCAACAAGGAGTAGAAGGTGACACCTTTCAACGAACTAACTAAAAATACGCGTGTGTTAGACTCAAAAAAAGTCTTCCTTTTTAAACACAAAGTACAGAGAGAGCGATAATAGCCAAGATACAGTGGCAGGGCATCAAATCAGACCTCATAATTAAATTCGTAGATGCATAGATCAAAGAGGAAAAAGTATTAGAAAACTAAGCCTAGGTGCAGATTTGGATTTCCTTGTTAACAGCTTTGCCTGGAGTATACTGACAAGAGGCTTTATCTAACAGAATAATAAACACAGATGGAATGTACAAGTTTTTAAAAATGCCTGACACTTTGATTTTTTTAAAAAACATGGCTATGTTTTAGATTTTGGCCCTGTCTCCCAAACTAAGGCATTTATTTTAAAATATTCAATCTTGTTGTCTATTCTCACCGAAGAATAGAGCAGGAACAACACTGACAATAAACTTTGAAATGTGAGTTTCTGGCTACCATTCTCTCTGGTCTTCTCTGTGGAGTATCTTACATTGTCCATTTTTATCTTCCAAGACAGGGATTTTATGTGTAGCCTTGGCTGTCCTGAACTCACTTTGTAGACCAGGCTAGCCTCGAACTCACAGTGATCTACCTGCCTTTGCCTCCTGAGTGCTGGGATGAAAGGCGTATGCCACCACACCCAGCCTCATTGTCCATTCTTTAGCCTAGACATGCCTGAGAGTGACTGAATATGTAAATGCCGTACAGTTTAGAATCATGTGACATCTTTGCTTTGCACCACTGCAAATCCACAGAAGCTGCTCTCCGTATCTGAGATCTTTCATCTTTTTCTTTCTTGTTAATACTTTCTGTTTATACTAATGTTTGGAAGAATAAAGCTTTCTGCTCCCCAACACCCAAGTCACATGCTGGTGTCTGAAAAACTTTTCTCATGGCCAATTCCTCTGTCACCATAATCCTCGTCTGCCCAAGGCTTGATTTCTCTCGCCCTTTGCTCTGTTACAGCACACTGGGTGTTTTCTTTCCCCGTCTAGCACAGTGCTTTTCCTTAGAGGATCAAAGCAAAACCAACTCCTCCATTTTGTGTATTGAGTCATACCTGTAATTCACTTCTCTTTCATCTTCCCATTTTTCCTCATTTTCCTCTTAGCAAACATCAGCCCTGATGCATCTGCTCACATGTGACCCACATGGCACAGTCTTCATCATCTTTTACCATTGGGTTCCATTGGGACCATTAGATTCTGAGATGGGAGTAGATATCTTGTGTACACACCGACAAGAATTCGTGCCTTTTGAACATATGTATCCACATGAGAAGAAACTGTGAGAAGTCACATGAGATATTGTGTGTTCTGTAAGTAAATTTACAATATCGTTTTACATTAACACTTTTACTGGGCTCTATTAAATGGTTGCTGTTTATACTACAACATCTATGTGTGTTTTGAATGTATTTATGATACTTTGTAAATATTCTGTAGTAAGGATTTATACAACAACATGTTCATCTTGTCTGGACAAATAAAACTTTTAAATGTGAAATGATTTTGCATTTCCCAAACTTTTCCCAGCAAGATAAAAATTAAAACAACTCTTCAAAGTCAAATCGAACATTCTCATCTTCCTTGTATACCATCCACAGTCAGAATTTATAAAAGTGTTCAATGTCCAGATCAAGAATACTGCCTTATAGTATTTACAACATGCATGGTGGTGTATGGCACTGTGGGCATTGCGAGCTTCACATCCATATGTCTTATCCCGCAGGACCACTGCAGAGTGGCCAAGGGAGATGCTGTATACATTGTTTGCGTGGCAGCCAAAGATCTTCGGCTTAGAAGGAGGCCCTTGACGTGGAGGCACAGAGTCAGAAGTCAGTCGTTTGTCATGTAACTCAGAAAAGCAAGAGGCTCAGGAGTGAAGGAGAAGGAAACGGACCCTTTTCACTCAAGGTGAAGAAGAACGCTGTTCTCCCTGGCAGACCAGTGCCACCTTTGTCCCGGAGGGGAACTGCTATTTCTCTTCTCTTCTCTTCTCTTCTCTTCTCTTCTCTTCTCTTCTCTTCTCTTCTCTTCTCTTCTCTTCTCAGAGAAACAGATTTGATTTCTACCCTGGGGAAGTCACTACCTCTATCTTACAAGGCTGTTTGAACAGAAGCTAGCACAAGATACCCAGAAACTGCCCAAAAAGCTACCACCTTGAAGTTTAAATACTAGTAGCAATCATTCTGAGGATGTCTATGGTCAGCGTTACTGCATGAAATGGATGTGTATGTTAGTAATTCTACAGACAGATGGTTCTCTGTGATCCACACTCTTGTCCTCATTTCACAGGCGAGATAAATGAGGCCCTGACGAAAAGAGATAGAACCTTCCTGGGAACATCATAGGCACTCTCTGTAAAAGGCTCCTTCCCGCTTTCTCTCTTCATCAACCAGGTGACCAAATCATAAGTTCATGAGGGCCTAGCTTGACTTTAGATAAAGAAAAGCCACTGACATACCCTGAATTATACACATGAAATGAAATGTAAGGCATGTTTAAGGGGATAATAATCTAAGACAGTGTATTTAAATGAATATTAAATTGTCTCCATATTTCTATTTATCAATGAAATATAACAGCTAAGTGACTTAAGCAGTTTTTCATACTTATTTACTATTTATTCTGTGTGTATGGGAGGGTGGCATACACATTACGTTGCATGTATGGAGGCAGAAGATAGCTCATGGGAGCCAGTTGCAGGAACTGGATTCAGGCCATCAGCACTGATGGCATGTGCTTTCTACCCATTGCATCACCTTGCTGGGCTGACAACTGTAAAGGCCAATAGAAACGGAGTGAAAATTTTGCTAGTCTAACTTATTAAGTTGCCAAAAACCACCTGGGGAAAGCAGAAAGGAATGTCAAGGAAGGAAATGGAAAAGAATGAATGATAAAGTAGGGGGAAAAGATTCTAATTGGCTGCAAAGAAGAACAGAAGCTAATGAAAATAGTTAAAAAATAAATCGAGTGTGAGTTTAGCAAGAGTATTTAATAGATACATTTTATATAAAGCCAGGAAGAGTTCGATCAGATCATATCAGTTTCATCGCATCAATGCAAAGACAAGGCCACCCATGGGGGATGGAGGGAAAACTGATGGCAGGAGGGAACAGGGACTTAGCTTTAGGCTTATGGTGAAGGTTGTGAGCAGTAAAATAATATTTAATAGGCAAGGCAAAATATTGGCTTTCTGTTTAGAACTAAAATCAGGATAAAAATAGAAAGCAGAATTTAGGAACCCAAATCCCTTATTTTTACATATTGCTGATCTCACTGAGCTGCTGGACTCTGTGTTGGTTAGACTATAAATGGCCCTCATATGCTCAGTCTCTCATAGGTGGAACTGTTTGGGGAAGAATTAGTAGATATGGCCTTGTTGGAACAGCTGTGTTGCCTGGGTGTGGGTGAGCTTGAGGTTTCAAAGCCCACTGCTTCCTGCTGTGGATCCGAGGGATTGCTCCAGGGCCATGTCTGCTGCCATGCTCTCTGCCACGATGGTCATGGTTTTACCCTCTGAAACTATCAGCCAGCCCCCCAAT
Organism: Acomys percivali; assembly: GCA_907169655.1. Classification (NCBI taxonomy): domain Eukaryota; kingdom Metazoa; phylum Chordata; class Mammalia; order Rodentia; family Muridae; genus Acomys; species Acomys percivali. The sequence continues at coordinate 36,242,301 of OU015758.1, forward strand.
TAGATGCTTTTATAAAATAGGTAGACATGGTCATGATGTGCCTTTTCATAGGAATAGGAGGTAACTAAGACAGTATACTTACTTTCTGTTATCTTGTTTCCCACTTTCCTACATGAATCTTTCTGAAAGCCATTTCTATTTGGTTTCACCTCTCTAAGCATTGCTTTCTTAGCTGTCTTATATGGGTCTCTGACTTCATTTTATATTTCTGTCTTAACTCCTTTTCTTTTCCACTATTTTTTGAAAGGATAAGCTTTGTTGCTGGACATGTTTTCTTATGGCGTCTGTAATGTATCTGACCCAACTCAGAGAGCACTTTCCAGTCATAGTCCAACTGCCCTCACGAGAGTAATCAGACAAGGACTCCTCTGAAACTCTCATCCCAACTGCCATAGAATCTTTTCTCCTGGTTTTTGTCATCCCTGGCACATTCTATCTCAACCCCCTTTCCCTGCCTCTGGCCATCTTCCATCATTTCCATTCACGTAAACTTCTAAGCATTATCAAGGACTCTCACACTCTTGACCTCCAGAGTAAGCCCTCCACTTGTATTTCTAACACAAGACATTTTCCACCAAGAGAAGTCCTGTCACCCTGAGTCAATGTCTAATCTATCTCATTGACTCATTTCCTCCATCCAGCTCTTCTATTATGATTTTATCACATTTAGGGGAGGCAAAGCTGACATCAGAAAGAGGCTCTTTCAACATCACCTTAACATTATCCTGTCAGCTTGCAATATAGACAAGCTGGTTCATTTGATCATTAAGGCAGTATTGTTGGGTCTCTCCACCTGTACAGAGCAGACAGCAAGGAAGAACACAGTAAGTGAGGTGCATTGGAAGACCACTGTAGAAGTATACAGAGATAATTTAGGCCTGTCTGGAATAGAATCTAAGACTCTGTGTGGGTCCCAAGGGAAAATCTGAAGAATACCTGTCAAAGATGTGCAGGAAAGTTCCATTCAGCTGGATTAGAGGCCATATTTAGTTGCTGTTATATAGATTTTTTTAACTTGGATTTTAACACTGGTAAAAAGAATTAAAGTGGTTAATTTGTGGTAAGTGTATATAAGGCAGTTGCTGCCTGATACCCTCACCCGACTCCCTGCCAGGGGACCCCAGGTTCCTCTTCACTACAGAGAGGGTGCTCTATACTGAGAAGATTAATGCTATCATGACGGAGTCTGTATTTGAGGACAAGAGCCATTTTCTCCATCTTCTCACTTCCCCTACACAGAAATGATGTATGAGACGAATCTTTAGGATTCTCTCAGTGGGGTCACATAGGCTACACAGGCCATGAAAACAGCTGGCCATTTTTTTCATACATTGTTAATTTGCTGATATTGCCCTTCATTTGGCGATAGTTTAGGAGGACTGAAAATCAGAGACAGATTAAATTAAAATCCATATTTTAATTCTCTAGTTGCCAAATTTCCATGAATCTATGTTAATTAAATAACTCAAATCAGCTCTCATTTACACATTTACTCCTTAATTATTGTGATTATCTTCACTTTAAAATTCTGCATTAACTGGAAATGAGCCTCATAAAACAAAAAAATATTATGACATATCCATGTTGACACAAGAGGAAAATATGAACATTTCAAAGGATTTTTTCTCTTTTACTATATATACACACTGGAGTGGAGTATGGAGCAATTATTTAAACATCACAGAGTTAATGTATCAATCTCTGACCAAAGCATTTCAAACTTATTTAAATATTTTAATCCTGTATTTTATTTGGTTAGTGCACAGGTAGCTTCAGATAACTGTACATTATTTTTATTGTCTTAAAAGTTGGTGTAAATAGCACTGGAAAAGAACTTGGTAAGAATAAAAGGCTTCACCATTGAAAAACATACACTCTGTGGATCTAACATTGCTTCTGTTACAGGAGAGTAAAGGCCTACAGAGGAAGAAGCATGATGTCCATGGTGGTACTGACACAGAACAGCAATGAGTGGAAGGCATCATGATGTGGTACACGCATCCACACTCACAGGACCCTCATGATGGCACAGCATCTTTGCTCATATCTGCTACATTTAAAAACTGCAGTATCAGCTAAATACTGTTTTCTTAACATTTATACAGAGATAGAAAATTATTAAACCAAAAGAAAGAGGAATTATGGTGCATATGTATGATATATATATCATATGTGTATATATATATAACATATGTATTATGGAGATTTAATGCATTGATACGGAGACAGTAACAACACACTTGGGATGGAATTATACTAAAGGAGTTCTATGAACTGTCAGGCCACACACATGTGCACACATACATGAACACTAAGGTGGGAAAAGCGCAAACCTCTAGTTGCTGAGTGTCCTTTTTTTAGTTTTAGTTTTTTAGTTTTAGGTTTATAGGTGGAGGCACTAGGAGGGAGGAAGAGAGGCACACTATCTAGCTTGAGCAGAGAGGTCAGCCACAAGGAAGATAAGCAGGCATGAGGGAGGGAGGGGAGCTTTAGAAAGAGAAAGAAAGAACCTGTGCTGGTCTGGTAGGATCCAGGGGAATATTTAAATTTTGTTGTATCTGTCAAGACTTGCTTTGTGTCTGAGTATGTAGTAAATCTTTGAGAATGTTCCATGAGGTGCAGAGAAAGAAGGTACTTTGGTGTTTGGGTGAGCTGTTCTGTAAACATCTTTTAGGTCTATTTGGGTTATAACACCTGTTAGCTCCAGTAATTCTGTTCAGTTTTTAAAAAAGATTTATTTATTATTATTTACACAGTGTTTTGTCCACATGTGTACCTTCATGCACAAAGAGGGTACCAGATCTCACCATAGATGGTTGTAAGCCACCACGTGGTTGCTGGGAATTGAACTCAGGACCTTTGGAAGAACAGACAGTGTTCTTAACCTCTGAGCCATCTCTCAAGCCCCTTTGTTTAGTTTTTTTCTGGATGACATACCCATTGGAAAGAGTGTGTTGTTGAAGTCTCCCAGTGTTAGTGTGTGAGGGTCAATATGCGATTTAAGTTTAAGTGTTTCTTTTAAGAATCTGGGTGCCCTTGTTATGCTAGGGCAATTATAGCATAGACTTGTCAGGCAATTCTGATTTGACTTAAGGTCCACTCCATGAGACAGAATCAATACATGGCACTGCTTGGATAACCAAGAACCAGAGACTAGATAGCCCAGAGACATAGGGTAAACCAAACACTCCTGATTATAATATCTATCAATGAAATGACTCCTAATGTTATTCTGCTATGCTCATAGATCTGTGCTTTATTAAGTCATCACCAGAGAGACTTCCTCCTGTACCACATTGGAACCAACGCAAAAGAGTCTAAATGGGGTCTCTTTCAAATTACCCCACTCTAAGTTCAGGGACCCTCTCAGAGGCAGAAAGAGTGTAAGAACCAGAGGGGATGAAGGACACCAAGAAAACAAAGCCCTCTGAATCAACTAAGCAAGGCACATATAAACCCACAGAGACTGAAGCAAGCAAGCATAGTGTCTGCATGGATTTGCATCAGGTCCTTTGAGTATATATCATAGCTATAGTTTACTATTTTAATGGGAGTGTCACTATGAGTGGGACTCTGATTCACTTGGCCCTTTTTTTTTTTATCACTGCAGTTTACCCATCTTCCCTTCTCCCAGTTTCTCCTCCCCACCTCCCTTTCCTTCCAGACACACCGCCACCTTCACCTCCTCTCAGTGAAGAGCAGGCCTTCCAGGGACATCAACCAAATATAGCATAATAAGCTACAATAAGAACAGGCGTACAGCATCACATCAAGGCTGGATGAGACAACCCAATAGGAAGAAAAGGATACCAAAGGCAGGCAAAGGAGTCAGAGACAGCTCCCACTCCCACTGTGTAATCCCACAAGAAACACTGAGCTACACAATCATAACAGAACACCTACATCAGACCCATACCGGCTCCCAGATCAATATAAGCCCACTTGTGGGACTCCTGTGCCTGCTCTTGGGACTCTTTTCCTCCTCTTGGGTTGCTATGTCCAACTTCAATATTTACTTTGTCTTATTTGATTGCTATCTGGTAGAAGATTTGTTTATTTATTTGTTATAACAAGAACTTATTTATTTTTATATGATCTTGTCATAAGAAGAACTTACTGATTTGTTCTTGTTTTACAATGAAATACAGAAAGGAAGTATATCTGGAGAGGAAGGGAAACTGAGAGGAGTAAAGGGAGGGGAAACTATAATCAAGATATATCTTATAAGAAAAGAACTTACTTTCAATAAAACAAAAACGGAAAAAGTCACACTAAGAGTAAATGACTGATACGCATTCATCCATAAGTGGGATATCTATATCACCTCTAGCAGAGACTCTAGGGAGCATCATGGAAGATGATCCAGAGGTGGGGAAGAGCGCCAGGAACCACTGCATGCAGTTGTGGCATAATAACCGCAATCATGAATGCAGAGCAGCAGTTTATGGACAGGTCCCTGGACAAGGCTGTGCTCCTCAACATTTTCGCATAGGTAGAGGAAGCTCCTGCCACTTCCTTAGGAGCTCATTACTGTTCATGATTGCTCTAGGATTACATGGCCCCTTCCCCCCCCCCCCCCCCCCAGTGGCACAACCCCTGAAGGACTAGTTGGGAGGAAGTTCGGAGGGAAAGGAAAGGGGAAGACACAGGATAAGAGGAAGTGAGTATAATCACAATAAATTGTATATGGCACAAAACTCAGAATGTTAAAGTCTTATACTCTTTTATAAAATATGTTTCTCATTGAAAAAAGCTCAGTCTCTGAGTTTTCACTTATATAGAATTCTAGAAAATAAAAATTAATCTATGCTTACAGAAATGGCTTCATGGGATCAGCTGACAAGGAGAACAGTGGGAGTCTATGAACATATAACTTAACATGTTATAGTCTATAAAAATAAACTTAAAGCTACTTACAGAAAAGAAAGAAGCAAGGAAGAAGGAATGAATGAACCCAGAGTGTAAAAGCATCTTTTGTTGGCCTGAAGTGATTGTTGTCTCAGAGGCTTGCATCTTCTATCTGCTAACCTAAGACTAGCCCTAAAAACTTCATTTCACACTATCTAATCTTAATAGTTTTTGTCTTACCGAAATATCAACATTTTCTAATGGAAGGCATTTAAAATGTCTTAGTTAAAGATTAACTCAAAGAAAAGAGCTCTTTTAGACTCATCCCAACATCTATCAGGTGGTATTATTTTTCTAATAGTCTTTTACTATATCCTTCATATTCAAAAGAGCTTATGTCCAACCTATAATCATTTTCTTCTAATTAGAGTAAATTATGGTTAATTATTCAAAATCATTCCTTTTCAAAATCAAACCCATTTTTGTCATGACATTAAAAATATACAAATAAAATATTATCAGAATGCAAATTTCTATAAAAAGAGCTATCTTCTTTATTTTCTTTAAATAAGTATTAAACTCTTTCTCTGCCAGCAAAGCTTCCATGATTCTCTACTTCAATTAGTTTTGACCCAAGAAGGGCAAACTTGTTTTCGAGGCGATAACTATAAATGTCCTTGATAATTTTCTAAAGATTAGTTATTGACTGTACCAAAGTAAATCGTTTGCTCTCGTCTTCAAGAAGAGTTACACAGCAACAAGGATAAGTGGTGCCTGAAGGCTAACAGTAAACATAATACCTCACGAACCTGGGATGTACTCTGCAGGGACTGTAGGCTCTCTCTGGTCCTCTGTTGACTGAGCTCCCTTCCAGGGTTGTCCTAATTTCATGTGTGCTTGTGTGCTTCCTCTCCCATTTGTTTGTTTAATAAAGCCACAGTCCTTTCTCAGTCTCTAAGCCAGGGCCATGTTTCACCTCCTTCTCACCTCCACAAGACCTAGCTCCCTTTCCTAGGAGCAGGAGCTGATCATGTGCCTAAAGGTACTTTATACATACCTGCTCTGCGTCACAATGTTTTCACATTATGTTTATTGAGCGTCCTCACTGTTAAAGCCCTAAGCTGCATCATCTGCTGGGAGAGGCAAAGTGAGATACCAACTCTGTGTGACACAAACAATTCCACTAGATTCAAATGAACAGATAAGATTAAAGGTCAGAATATATAAACAAGGGCGTGGGAAGCATAGTTAGAAATGAAAGACACTTCTGGGACTCAGAACATAGGAGGAGGAAAAGAAAAAAACATGTACCAGAAATGCTGATATATTGCTGGAAGAAAAAAAAAAAGATGTTCCAAGTTTAACTAGGACTAAACATAATCTGGTTCTTCATCTTTAATGAACAATTTTCAACTTTGTTTGTTGCCTGCTATGAACTGGCTATTTATGTCCCATCCTGAGTTCATGTTGCAATCCTAACTGCCAATTTCAGGTTAGGAAGTACGGCCTTTGGACAAGGTCCCCAAGAGTTGGCATAATACCTTTATATGGAGAGGCATGAAAGCTTGCCCTCTGGGAGGACAAAACTGGACGATGGCCATCTGTGAAGGAGAAAGTCGGCCTTCTCTGACACCAGATTGCTGACACCTTGTTCTTGGATATTCCAGCCTCCAGAACTGTGAGAAATTGATGTGTGTTGTTTGAGCCACCTGCCCATGGTAATTTATCATAGCAACCTGAATTAAGACATCCTCTTCAAGTGGGAATTTAGTTAAATATGTGAAACAACAGTAAATAATCATAGAATATTACTTAAGGATTTTAAAACAGCAGTGACACAAACTACAAGGAGAAAGGATAAATCAAGTGTCCTTTGTATAGTGAATAAATCTGTCTTCATTTCGCCAGCATGACTTGGAATGCCTCGGCACAGTAGACCAACCCTAACCCAAATACAGCTTTTGGCCTTGGAGTATCATTTCAATATTATCTTCTCTTGCTAGATTTGTACCTTTGGGCACTTTGAATGGATATTAAGTTTTATTAAGGCATATATTATATGACTTTAAGTGCCTAAATAATATGAAACAGAAGATAGAAAATAGTCTTGCCCCTTCCTGCACCTCAGAGGAAATCACTAAATACAAGATCTGTTTCTTCTCTATATTTCTGAATGTTCTATACTAATAAATCCTAACTCATCAGTTTTAGATATTGTATGTGACCCTTTGATCTGCTGTGGGACCATACCGATTTGAGAACATGTGACCTCAGTACTCACAGGGGCTCAGGCATCCTTCAACCTTCTCCTTTGCCCTAAGCCAGGGATCTTGTCTTCATAGCGCCAAGCAGCTGTCTTCCCAGAAGCTCTATACAGTGGTTTCCTACATGTCAGTGGCCACAAACTAAGTCTCAGGCCCATAACTAGACCTTACAGAATTTGGGAAAATGAGAAGCTCATCTTCATGAAAGAGCTCAGATGAAAGGGGGGTTGTAATCCTAGGTACTTACATGAACCTTCCATCAGTGCATCCTAAAAATGTTATTAAAAGAGCTATATCCCAGATACTGTATGAATATTTCATCCCATCAAAAGTACATCAGAATGCCTTTTAATACATATGTATCTTTGTTCATGCATGGTGCCAAAGTAAACCCTGCTCACATGGAATTGGCTGTTCACCCAAGTTGATGGTGATGGCTTTGCTATACTTGCTAATTTTATCTATGGAAAATATTGTGGGATTTTTTAGGGCATTATTCCTATTATCTGGATTATTGAAATGTACTTGAAAATGCTACTCTAATTTATTGCATTTTCTCTTTTGCTACTTTATTTTTGTTTGTTCTTTTGTTGAAGTAGGGATTAAACCAAGGGTCTACTGCATGCTTGCAAGGGCTCTGCCACTGAGCCAGCCCACAGTGAACCAGCCCATAATCCTAGAGCATTGTGTCAGCTCAAAGTCCTAGAGCACCGAGTCAGTCCACAGTCATTGAGCACTGAGCCAGTCCACAGTCCTAGAGCACTGAGTCAGTCCACAGTCCTAGAGTGCCAAGTCAGCTCACAGTTCTCTATAACTGAGGTAGTCCATAGTTTTTCTTTCTGAATTTATAGCAGAATTTGTCATTTTAAATTCTATTTAATTTTAAGTGTCTCACTTTTTTATTTCACTTATTTATGCATATGCAATTATTTTCCTTGAATATCCTCATTGTATATGGTCTTGGTACACTTGGGCATTTTCATGCAAGCATATATTATGTACTGAGATTCTCCTTTCTCTCCGTGTTATCCTTTGTCCTTCTTCTCAATAGTTCCCTTCATTTCACTACACAGCACTGAGTCAGTCCACAGACTGTCATACCATATACATGCATTTTTATCTATCTCTATAAAATCTCAAAACCACAAATAAGAGAAACACAGAGTCTGTTTTTCTGAGGCTGGCCTACTTCACTCAATGTAATTATCTCCAGTTGCCCCATTTTCCAGCAGACAATGTGACTTTGCTCTTCTGTTTGGCTGACTGATGTCCACTGTGTATACTTACCACATTTTAAATACCCATTCCTCTGTTGCTGGGCACCTAGTTTGGTTCTGCAACATATCTGTTGTGAATATTGCTACGGTAGACATTGATGTGTAAATATCTCTGTGATGTGTTGACATGGCATCCTTTGCGTAAATGTCCACAAGTGGTAAATGACTGGGTAATAAGGCAGATCTGTTCTTACTCTTCTGATAAACCCTCATATTGATTTCTAAAGTTCTGGATCACTTTGCATCCTCACTAGCAGTGCATAAGGACTTCCTTTTGTCTATATCACTGTCTGAATACTTTTTTTAAAAGACTGCAATCCTAAATGAGGAGAGATTAAGTATCAGTATATTTTTATTTTAATTTCATTGATGATGGGTATTGAGGCTGAATCTTCTTTTTCTCATATTTATTTTTGAGACAGGGTCTTATTTATAGATCATTCCAGAATTGAATTTCAAATTGTCCCATCTTAGCCAGTATCTATTTTATTAACTATTTATTTTTATTTTATGTGTATGAGTGTTAAATCCTAAAAATATCTGTGAGTACCATGTGCATGGCCGTCATCTATTGTGGCTAGAAGTCTTTATTGGGGTTTTCCCTGGACCTGGGGTTATAGGTGGTTGTGAGTCACCTAATGTGGATGCTGCGAACTGAATCCAGATTCTTTGTCAAAGCAGCAAGTGCTATTTTTAACTCTTTGAGAATTTATTAAGGCTTAGTATTTTTCCAGTGTTTTCTTCTGGCATCAAAGGCAGAGATACCTCCAGATTCATAAATGTATTATTAGAGAAAATACACCTCTAATTCCTCTGGGATTTAATTTTTTAATGATTATTTTTTTCTTTACTGATTTGTCTTGTCCATGGTAGAAATTTACCTCCCCAAATTTAGGCAATTGTAGGCTACCAACTTATATTTAAATCCAGGGCGCTGCCTGCTCTCTGGCCAGCGCGTCCTTACATATGTGGGTTGGGCAGAAGAGCCTGTCCACTGGAGGGATGTCGGCTTTTGTCTGTTACTGCAGTATAGTATCTGAGGTAGCTCTGTGAACATGTTTGGCTTCTTCAGGAAGATCTCTCACTGGGAGGCATCCAGTGGCCATTAGATGCGATTGTAAGGAAGGAGTGCAACCTCACTATTTTTGCTTGCAGTTCCGGGGGTCACCCGCTCAGTCTTCCATGATCCTGTTTGAACCTCCTCTGGTGAATGAAGTCCCTATGCACTGTGAAGGTTGCAGCTCTGGACCCAGAAATGCCCAACATGACTCTTCTTCCCAGGACAGCCAATGAGTAGTCTTGTTCTATTGGATGAATCCCCCCACCTGCATCACATGGCCCTTTTGTGGATGACTTCCTCCACTCTTTTACTTATTTTACATTTTCCAGGTAGCTGACATCTCTCAATATTGCCGTCCTTTCTCTACTTTCTTTTTGTTTGTAATCAAGTTCCTTTATCAAAATACCTTTGCTGGCATGTTTTGAGAATTTGGAAGGATGGGCCATGACTAACAACATGCCATATTTAACAAACAATTCTCAGTGAAACTTTAATGATTATTCAAATAAATGCAAATGTATGTGTGTGCTCCCTAGAGTTTCTTATAAAGCTGCTTAAGTCTCCTGAGTTTAGTGAAACATTAGGAGGCATGACAAAAGCTGTGCAGTGAGACTCATCTGCCCATATCTATCAACTCTTCCTACATCCGTCCTAATATTTTTGCTGCTATATACAGCATAAAGGATTAGTATTTTTACTTGTTTTGAATTAGTCTAGACTGAAAAAGCCTCTAAGCAGACACTCATGCTACAAAGCCACAGGTGTTCAGAAGAACTGGATAATGAGAAGAAAAACAGTCCACCAGAAAACTGCAACTGTTTCCAGACAGAAATAAAGCCAGAAAAGAGCCTTTCTTAACTTCATGCCACAGTAAATACTGCCATAAAAGATTCTCAAAGTTTTCTACACAAGGTGTTATAGTTTCTGGCACCATGACGAAAAGCTGCATAGTCTTTATTTCTTTAAAAGGGGGAAATCATTCTTTTAACATAAAATAATCATAACCTGAATTTGTGCCATATGTGTCTCCATGGGTCTTCAAGGTACATCATTGTACTGAGTGAAATTGTTCCATATAGACGCATTTCTCAGCTAAATGCCAGAACACGTTTATACAAACAGCAGAATGGAATGTCTTCAGCGTGCATAGCTGTAAATATAGACCCTCATTCTGGGCCCACAGAAGCCCTTGTGTCTTTCATATTTGAGAGACTACATGGGAGGCTGCACAGTGTTTTCAAGGAGGCTATGTCTTTTAAAAAGTAATAAGACAGTTAAGAAAACTATTGGTTTTAGTTTGAGTGCTGAGACTCAGTGGATGTGCAAAGAAGCAAGTAGAAACACATTTTAATTCAAAACAGAAAAATGCTTGAAAACCTAAAGATAAAAAACTTTTAAATATAAATACTTGGCAGTTTGGGACATGAAATAGTTCAGCTGGTAAGATGCTTGGCACACAAGCCTATTTGGACAGATGAGCTCCAGTTTCAGTAAGAAACCGTCTCAAAAAACAATGTAGAAAATGACAAGAAAATAACCCAGTACTTGCTCCTATCACATGCACAAGCAGCCCCCAACACATGCATGCATGCATGCACGTGCACACAATGTGATGGTTAGTGTAACACACATGCATGCACACAGTGTGATGGTTAGTGTAACACACGTGCATGCACGCATATGCACAGAGTGTGATGACTAGTGTCACACACATGCACACAGTGTGATGGTTACTGTCAACAACTCAGCAGCATCTAGAATCCTCTGGAAGATAAGCTTCCTAGTATGCCCATAGGATTTACTTGTTTATATATATATTTTTTTTACATTGCTTATTTACTTTTTATTCTTTGACCATTTCATACACGCGTATTATGTATTTAGGTCATCCCCCCATTACTCTCTCATCCCCTTTCATGCCCACTGCACCCCTTCTTTCTTCTAAGGAATCTTGAGTGCCTCGGGCAGCGAGAGTCTTGAGAAGATAAACAAGATTGACAAACAAGGTTTGCCTACTCCAAAAAAGAAAGACAGGACTCAAATGAACAGAACCCGAAATGAATGGAGAAACACCAAAGAAATTCAGAACACCATAAAGGATTACTTGTTATATTTTAAAAATTTGTTCACTTTACATCCTGATTGTAGCCCTTCCTTCATTACCTCCTGTTCTCATCCTCTCTCCCTCATCCCTCCTCCACTAGTCGTCAAAAAGGGGGAGCCATCCTCCCCTAACATCTGACCTCAGCCTATCAAGTCTCATCTGGACTGCCTGCATCCTCTTCCTCTGTGGGCTGGCAAGGCTGCCCAGCCAGGGGGAAGTGATCCACAAGTGGGCACCAGAGCAAGCCCATGTCAGAACTGGTCCCTACTTCCCATATTATGGGATCCACAAGGAGACTGTGCTGCCTGTCTATTACATCTGAGCTGGTCTAGGTACCCACCATGCATGGTCCTTGGTTGGTGCATCATTCTCTGCAGTTCTCCCCTCCTCCATGCGGATTTGTTGGCTCCATTGGCCTCCTTGTAGCGTTCTTGTCCCCTCCAGGTTCTTCTATCTCCCAACTGTTCCACAAGACTCCCTCCACCCTGAAGTTTGGCTTGGAGTCTCAGCATCTGCTTGGATGTCCTGCTGGGTGGAATCTTTCAGAGGACCTTTGTGCTCGGCTCCCGTCCTGTTCCTTCTCTTCAACCACTTCCACTGTCTGTTCCCTTTGCTCTTCTGAATGAGAAGTAAGCATTCTCCCTAAGGTCCTACTTATTATTTAGCTTCTTTAGGTCTGTGTATTATCGTGTGGTTATCCTGTATTATTTGGCTAATATCTGCTTATAAATGAGAACACACCATGCGCGTCTTTCTGGGTCTCGGTTACCTCACTCAGGATGATCTTTTCTAGTTCCATCCATTTGCCTGCAAATTTCAAGATTTCCTTGTTATTAATAGCTGAGCAGTATTCCCTTGTGTAAATGTACCACAGTTTCTTTAAGCAAATGGACCTAAGAAGCAAGCTGGAAAAGCCAAGCTAGTATCTGCTTTATTGGTTTTATTAAGGATGAGAAACTATGCCCAGGTGGCACTGGCTCTGACTGGAATGCAGGACTGTGAAAATGGAGAAAGGTAAACAATGTGCATTTATCGCATTATTTGTTTCCTGACTGGGCACAGAATGTGACCGGCTGCCTCAGACTCTTTCTTTGCCTTCATTGGTTTTTGCATTGTGAGTCAGAATAAACCTTTCCTGCCCTAAGGTAGGTGTGTGTGTGTGTGTGTGTGTGTGTGCACGCATGCTCAATTTTCTTAAGGTGGAGATACAGGCAATTACTAGCCACCTAACAAGGGTTCTGGGAACTAAACTTAGATCCTCTATAAGAGCAGTACAGAGGGAATCCAAGATGGCGGCGAGCAGTGTGGACCATGTTTGGAAGCTCCAGTGAACAATTCAGGGAATTGCACAGATTTCTGAGCCAGAAACACCAAGGTCCCAACACCACAGCAGCAGGAGTGCTCCACGGTTCGGAAGGACCAGGGTGCGGAGGACCTGCGTGCTCCTGCACATGGGAGGAGTGTAGATTTTCTCGGATCAGAGCAGGCGGCACAGGCGGCGCCGGCAGCACCAGCAGCGGCGACTGAGGTTTGCAGCTCAGAGCCTTCAGGTGGAGGCGGTTAGTGTGGTGGCTGGAGGGAGTTGCTGTGGGAGAGGGGACACTGGATAGGATTTGGGTCGCGTGGTGCCTTGTGACCCAGACTGGAGTAGGCAGACAGTTCAGCCCCAGAGTCCCCGGTACAGCTCAGTGCGCAGTGCTGTGGAGACGCTAGCTCAGCACAGCAAGCAATTCTGCCCAAGGCAACAGCTCAGTGTAGCCACAGCTCCCCTGCTGGGACGCAGGCTGGGCGGAGTGCTCAGCTCCACCAAGGGCGCCGGCTCAGCGCAGCCGCAGTTCACCTGCTATGACGCAGGCTGGGCAGAGCACTCACTCTCTGCTAAATGACACATGGGTCAGGGAAGAAATAAAGAAAGAAATCAAGGAGTTTCTGAAATTCAATGAAAATGAGGGAACAACGTACCCAAATTTGTGAGATACATTGAAAGCAGTGTTAAGAGGAAAAATCATAGCACTAAGTGCCTTTAAAATGAAATTGGAAACATCGCACCTAAGCAACTTAACAAAACAGCTGGAAGCCCTAGAAAAAAAAAGAAGCAGAAACACCCAAAAGGAGTAGATGTCTGGAAATAATCAAACTCAGGGCTGAAATTAACAAATTAGAAACTAAGAAAACAGTCCAAAGAATCAACAAAACCAAGAGCTGGTTCTTTGAGCAAATCAACAAGATAGACAGACCGTTAGCCAACCTAACTAAAAGGCAGAGAGACAGTATTGAAATCAACAAAATCAGAAATGAAAAGGGAGACATAACAACAGACACTGAAGAAATACAAAGAATAATAAGATCCTACTTTGAAGGCATATATGCCACAAATTTGAAAATCTAAGGGAAATGGACGATTTTCTTGATCAATTTCACTTGTCAACGTTGAGTGAAGAACAGATAAACAAGCTAAATAGTCCCATTTCCCCTACAGAAATAGAAGCAATCATTGATAGTCTCCCAACCAAAAAAAAGCCCAGGGCCAGATGGTTTCAGTGCAGAATTCTACCAGACCTTCAAAGGCGAGCTAATACCGATACTTTCCAAGCTACTCCAAAACATAGAATTGGAAGGAACATTACCAAATTCATTCTATGAGGCCATAGTCACGTTGATACCTAAACCTCACAAAGACTCAACAAAGAAAGAGAATCTCAGACCAATTTCTCTTATGAACATCGATGCAAAAATACTAAATAAAATTCTTGCAAAACGAATATAAGAACACATAAAGGATATCATTCATCATGACCAAGTAGGCTTCATTCCAGGCATGCAGGGATGGTTTAATATACGGAAGTCCATCAATGTCATCTACCATATAAACAAACTGAAAATAAAAAACCACATGATCATCTCTTTAGATGCAGAGAAAGCATTTGATAAAATTCAACACCCATTCATGTTTAAAGTTTTAGAGAGATCGGGGATACAAGGCACTTTCCTCAATATAATAAAGGCTATAAACAGCAAGCCAATAGCTAAAATCAAAGTAAATGGTGACATACTCAAGGTAATTCCTCTAAAATCAGGAACAAGGCAAGGCTGCCCACTCTCTCCATATCTCTTCAATATAGTACTCGAAGTTCTAGCCAGAGCAATAAGACAACAAAAGGAGATCAAGGGTATCCAAATGGGAAAGGAGGAAGTCAAACTATCCCTATTTGCAGATGATATGATAGTGTACATAAGTGACCCTCAAAATTCCACCAGAGAACTCTTACTGACGATAAACACTTTCAGCAATTTGGCTGGATACAAAATTAACTCAAAAAAGTCTGTAGCCTTCCTATACGCAAATGACAAGCTTGCAGAGGAAGAAATTAGGAAAGCCACACCCTTCACATTAGCCACAAGCAATATAAAATATCTAGGAGTTACTCTAACTAAGCAAGTGAAGGACTTGTTTTAAAAAGATTTCAAAACTCTGAAGAAGGAGATTGAAGATGACATGAGAAGATGGAAGGATCTTCCTTGCTCATGGATAGGAAGAATTAACATAGTAAAAATGGCCATCCTACCAAAAGCAATCTACAGATTCAATGCAATCCCTATCAAAATACCTACACAATTTTTTAAAGACATTGAAAGTTCAATTCTGAACTTCATATGGAAAACCAAAAAACCCAGAATAGCAAAAACGATCTTGTACAAAAAAAGGTGCTTTGGAGGAATCTCCATACCTGATCTCAAGTTGTACTATAAAGCAATAGTAATTAAAACAGCATGGTACTGGCACAGCAACAGGCTGGTTGATCAGTGGAATCGAATTGAAGACCCAGATATGAATCCACACACATATGGTAACTTGATTTTTGACAAAGAAGCCAAATCCATTCAATGGAAAAAGGATAGCATCTTCAACAAATGGTGCTGGTCTAACTGGATGTCTATGTGTACAAAAATGCAACTGGACCAATATTTGTCACCTTGCACAAAACTTAAATCCAAGTGGATTAAAGACCTCAACATAAAACCAGAGACACTAAGTCACTTAGAAGAAAAAGTGGGGAAGAGCCTGGAACATATTGGCACAAGAGACAACTTCCTGAACAGAACACCAACAGCCCAGGCCTTAATGTCAACAATTAATAAATGGGACCTCATGAGGCTGAGAAGCTTCTGTAAGGCTAGAGACACTGTCAAGAGAACAAAGCGACAGCCTACAGACTGGGAAAAGATCTTCACCAACCCTACATCTGACAAAGGTCTAATATCCAAAATATATAAGAACTCAAGAAATTAAACACCACCAAACCAAATAACCCAATTGAGAAATGGGGCTTGGAACTAAACAGAGAATTCTCAACAGAAGAATATCAAATGGCTGAGAAACACTTAAAGAAATGCTCAACCTCCTTAGTCATCAGGGAAATGCAAATCAAAACAACTCTGAGATTCCATCTTACACCCATCAGAATGGCTAAGATCAGAAACTCAAGCCACACCACATGCTGGAGAGGATGTGGGGAGAGAGGAACACTCCTTCATTGCTGGTGGGAATGCAAACTAGTACAACCATTCTGGAAATCTATCTGGTGCTATCTCAGAAAACTGGGAATAGGGCTTCCTCAAGACCCAGCTATTCTACTCCTTGGAATATACCCAGAAGATGCACCAGCACATAACAAGAACATTTGCTCAACCATGTTCATAGCAGCCTTATTCATAATAGCCAGATCATGGAAACAGCCTAAATGTCCCTCAGTAGAAGAATGGATAAAGAAACTGTGGTACATATACACTATGGAATACTACTCAACTATTAAAAACAAGGAATTCCCAAAATTTGTGGATAAATGGATTGAGCTAGAAATGATCATAATGAGTGAGTTAACCCAGAAGCAGAAAGACTCAAATGGTATATACTCACTTATACCTGCATACTAGCCCAATGGGCATGTCCCATGAAAGCCTTCCCTTACCAGGAAACTGGGACAGAGGGGAGGACATCCCTATTGGGACTCTAGATGAGAGAACAATGGGAGAATAGCAATGTAGAAGGATCCAGTGAGTCCTAGAAACCTACAAGTAGAACATTATGATAGGCAGATTTGGGTCAAGGGGTCTCGCTTAAACTAAGGCACTAGCCAAGGACAATACAGGCGGTAAAATTTAACCCCCTACCCAGATCTAGCCAAGGGACAGAACAGTCTCCACACTTGAGTGGAGAGTGGGATATGACTTTCTCATGTACTCTGGTGCCTCACATTTGACTATGTCCCCTGGAGGGGGAGACCTAGTGGCACTCAGAGGAAGGACAGCAGGTCACCGAGAAGAGACTTGATACCCTATGAGCATATACAGGGGGAGGTATTCCCTCTGAGGAACAGTCATAGGGGAGGGGAATAAGGGGAAAATGGGAGGGAGGGAAGAATGGGAGGATACAAGGGATGGGATAACCATAGAGATGTAACAAGAATAAATAAATAAAAAAAAAAATAAAAAAAAATAACTTTAAGCCAAGTAACACACACACACACACACACACACACACACACACACACAAAAAGAGCAGTACAGCAGCACACACTTTTAAGCTGTAGGCCATCTCCCCAGGCTGCTTTTGTCATGGTGTTTCACCTTAACAACAGAGAAAGAAACCAAAACATACACACGCACACACACATACACACGCACACACACATACAGACACACACACACACACACACACACATACACACCATCCCCGTAACGTGACTTCTTTAGAATCTTGAAAAGTGCTTCCCTCTGTCACTCTGGAAACTGTTACTATTTTGTTTTTATATTTAAAATATTGCTGCCTTTTCACTACTTATTTTGAAGGATATTCAAAATGCTCAAAATTTCTTAGAATTTTGTTACTTAGATAAAACCAGTAAGGCTGAATAAATGCCCAGTTACGGACAAGACATATTAGATAATTTGGGACATCTGTTCCATGAAATATATTGTAGCCATTTCACATAAGGCGTCAAAGCGTACACTTTCAGTTGGGATGTGGTGACATTTTTTTTTCCTCATCCAGCAGTAGCTTGGGTTCCATATCTGGCAGGCCAGTCCAGGTGCTGTTTGCTTCCTAACAGGAACAGAGGGACCTCAAGGGACCTCAATATCAAAGGTTCCATTTCTCTCTCAGGAGCAGCTTAGACCACTCAGGGCAATAGGCAAGGCTCCCAGTTTCACCATGGGAGGTGGAAATTTGTTTTCTACTGTGTGTTACAGTGTAGCTCTTCTTAACAGGAGATTGCTGGTATCAGATGGCAGTGGAAGCTCCAGAGTTCCAAAGGCCTGTGATGATACCAAAAGTGTTATAGTTCTTTGTTAAGCGGCTGGGCTAAGCATGGCAGAGGATGGGGGTGGATGCCTGAAGGCAGGTCTGGTGAGACGCCGGCCCCGTGGGTACTTTGCCAGCTGTCAGCAGTGATGGAGTGGGCTTCAGTGGCTGCCAAGGCAGTTCCACCATTGCTGCCTGACCAGGAGTCAAGTGTCCAACAGCAATTCTTCCTCAGACCAGAATAAATGACCAGGCCCAGATGGCCGTGGTGGAGGAGCAGAGAGAGCGAGAAAGCCTTTTATTCCCTCAGAGACCTTATAATCCTTGGGCAGTGGGAAGGTTTAGAGAGTAAATGTGTTTGATTCGCTGGGGCTAGAGGTACCCGGGATACTTAATCTACATGTAACAAAACAGCCCTACCAAGAGAAGGAAAAAGCAGTACTTAATTATCCCATGGGTGGGGGAAAATCTCCAGGTATGTTAAAGACTACTGGTTGAAAGCAAAGACACCAAGACATCTTATTAGCATGGGGGTGAGGGTTATCTCCAGGAATCCCCAGGTGCTTGCTGAAGAGGTTTCTTACCTGGAAAGGGTCAGGCCTGTAATCTTCCCTGAGGGCTATGTGACACTCCTAAGGGGGCCTGGGGCTTCCCAGATGGGGTGAAGAGGAGACCCTGCTGAGAAAGGGAGTTTGTCCTTTTGTCTTTTGTTTGTTTATTTATTTATTTATTTATTGGTTTTTTGAGACAGGGTTTCTCTGTGTAGCCTTGAATGTCCTGGACTCACTTTGTAGACCAGGCTGGCCTTGACCTCACAGAGATCTACCTGCCTCTGCTGGGATTAAAGGTGTGTGCCACCACACCCAGTGGGAGTCTGTCCTTTTCTACTGAGCTCAGAGGCTTCCCGAAATGCCAGACTTGCACCTTACAGCAGGGTCACATGGTGACACTCACATGTCTGACTGAGCTACAGCTAAGACCCTGGGAACTGTGTGACTTTGGAAGCCTCTCTTGTGTTTTCTACATGCTGACGTCAAGACCTTAAGACATCCCTCCAACTTTTCGCAAGGAAACACTGCAAATAGACATCTATTATGAAATGAATATATTTTTCTTTTTTAAATTTTATTTTATTAATTTATCCCATCACTTGTATCCTCCCGTTCCTCCCTCCCTCCTGCTTTCACCCTACTCAGCTCCCCTACATATATGACCGAGGGGGACCTCCTCCCCCACTATGTGGTCATAGGCTATTGAGTCTCATCTTGGTAGCCTGCTTATCCTTTCTCTGAGTGCCACCAGGCCTCCTCACCATGGGGAAGTGGTCAAATATGGTGCACCAGAGTTCATGTCAGAGGCAGGCCCCACTCTCCACACAATTGTGGAGGATGCCCGGTCCATTGGCTAGATCTGAGTAGGGGTTCAATGTTTACTACTTGTATTGCCCTTGGTTGGTGCAGTAGATTGAGCAGAACCTCTGAGGCAGATCCACCCGTCACGATGTTCTTTTTGTAGGATTCTAGGACCCTCTGGATCCTTCTATTTCCCCATTTTCCTATATTTCTCTTACCTGGAGTCCCCCGTAGGATGTTCTCACATCTATCTCAATCTCTTCCTAAGTGAAGACTTTCATGGGACATGCCTTTTGGGCTAGTGTCCAATTATAAGTGAATATATACCATGTGAGTCTTTCTGTTTCTGGGTTATTTAATGATATGATAAATATTAAAGACCGACTAAAAAAATTAGCTGGGCCACCCACTTAAGGGTCGTATTACAGGCATGGGCTCGGGATGAGGATTTGACAAAAGGCCAATAAGAGTTGAGCTTGAAAACTCATCTGCTTTGGAAGCAGCAATCTGCCTTACTTAATGTGCCATTATTCTCCATTTCCTTTCTGAGACCATATTTTCTTTCTGAAGTATAATTCCTACTGTTGGCCATTAAATTTGTTTTTCTTTTATCTTTTTGTTACTTCAACGAAATTAAGGTCAGCTGATATATTTTCTTCTCTACATTTGAATCTGAGCCTGAACAATTTCCACTGAGGGCTCATGTGGAACTTCATTTTAGTTATGTTTTAATAAAGTCTTATTTGTATTGACTTTTGGGGCAGAATGGCTTTCCTAACTGACAAACTATGTGCGTTTACTTTTTTATGGAGGGATTTTAATTTAATATGATAGATTCAACTGTTGTTTTTCAGGTTTTATATGCATGCCTGGAAGCCTTTTAATAACTTGCAATAACAAACAAAATGAATGTGACTTTTAGGGTAGACACTCTTGTAATTGATATTTTTACCAACTCAAAGAGTTTATTTGTTTTTCTAGAAAGGAAAGTATATTCCTTTCAACCTTGGGGAATAAAAAGTAATGAGAATATAGTTTACTAAAATATTGTGAGAAATTCCATAGTTGCAGTAAAAAATTCATACAGATAAATGTGTGTGTGTGTGTGGTTCCTGTATAACTAAAAAATAATAATTTTTTTTTTCTGAATCAATTCATTTGACTTTTCATAAAACTAGTTAGGGATCAAGGGGTGATAGATGGCTTTAAAATACTTTAACAAGTACTGCTTAAGTTATGTTGTATTCAAATCTGGAATAGGAAATTATATTATTTTAACTTGCAAAATTATGTGTTGTTAATAATGAAGAATGGGATTTTGGACACAGAAGTGATTTTGATAAACAGCAGAATTCTGCCTATGGACTCAGAAGATGCAAGTGCAAGGAATATGAACATCTACAAATTAGCATGATATGACTATTCTCCTGGGTAGCATTTAAGAACAGTTTTGAAAAGACCCAATGTTCTGAGCAATTTAAACTTATTCCGCTGAATCTAAGTAGCATCAGTCATAACTCATACTGACACTGTTCACAAAGAAAAATATTGGGACTGCTAGAATAGTAATGAGGTGTTACTGAGCAATATTTTGAATGATAAACAATAATATTAATATGATACTGAGATAGACTTTTCAAAGGGGTAGATCACACTTATGAAAACACAAGGGTATGCATTTGTCTATCACTTCTTATTTTGGAGCTTCTTAAAATTCTTGCACATTAGCTAAGAGTCTTTAATTTTTATCAAGCTGTCAAAATTCTGGTAACTTTGAAAGGTCAATTTGAAAAATTTTTTACTTTTGGATATAATTATTCACGTTTATGAGGCTGATGAGGTGCTGACCTGGCTGTTGGAGGAGTAGTTATAGCGGGAGAGAGTGAGTTAATAAGCAGGAGGCTGACAAATACGAGAATTTTAATAATTTGCAACAGTGATTAATGCTTTGTCGCTGCTCTTTAGAAACAAGAGATGTTTATTAAGTTTTGCTAAAGCCTTAGAGAAAGAAAATCACTGGGCACCAACTAAAATTCAATGATCTTATTTCTATAGTCTCTCTCTCTCTCTCTCTCTCTCTCTCTCTCTCTCTCTCTCTCTCT
>OU015758.1:36263618-36311309 GCA_907169655.1 Acomys percivali
CTCTCTCTCTCTCTCTCTCTCTCTCTCTCTCTCTCTCTCTCTCTCTCCATCCACCCATTATCTATTATCTATCTATTGTCTGTCTATCTATCTATCTATCTATCTATCTATCTATCTATCTATCTATCATCTGTCTATCTATCCATCTATGTATAGTCCATAGAATTCCTGGCTCACATCTTGTGAGATTACTGTAAGGAGTCAACCTACTGAAATGGTCCTGGTGTGATGGATATAAAGAGAATATATTACATGATGAAAGGGATTCACATTTTTACCAAACATAAGAAACAAACCAATGATCTACCATCAAATGAATGCATAAGTAACATATGACATGTTTTGGTAAAGGGTAATTTTAGATTTAAAAAGGAAATTCTCATGTATGCTACAGCATGGATGAACTTTATAAAGGCATAGTACAAAGTGAAATAAGCCATATACAAAGTGACAAATGCTGTGTGTGCCTGAAGTAGTCTAACTCACAGCAACATAAAGTAGAGTAGTGAGTGCCAGAGGCTGGGGTTAGAAGGTAGGGTGAATCATGGGTTAATGTATAGAATGGAGTTCCAGTATACAATGAGTTGAATGCTCTGGGGATACAGGGTGGTGTTGTTGCACAACAATGTGAATGTAATTTATGCCATTGAACAACAAACAAAAATTATTATAGTGGTGAATTTTATATTGTCTGTGTTATGCCCTGATTAAAAATGAATGACACTTAATAAGCCATGTCTCATGAAAACAGTGTTGGTTACCTCTCTATTGAGGTGCCAAAAGGCACCCAAAGCAACATAAGCTATTGTGATTGCTCTTGGTTGTTCATCATTAATAGATGTTAGGCCTTATTGCTGATAACAACACTGAATGTAGATGTGGACACAGAAAAATAAACTGTGAACTGTCCAGGAAACTCTTCACTGCTCTACACTGACATAGTTCCAGAAGGTGCTATGTAGGCTGCTGAGAGAGAAAAATAAAACATACAATGTTCTTACCAAGCCTTGGACCTTGTAATATTATACTGACTATCTGACAAGATGCGCCCATTGGTGCAATAGTGGTATGATGGTTAAGGGGCTAACCACTCATTTTCTGATTGGGTATGAGGCCTGCTCCACAGTAGGGATTTCATGCTTAATATTGTAAACCTGGTCAAAAATCCATGTCTTGGGAGATCATAGGCTCCAAGGAGAAGCCTATTGTTATTGTTTTGAAACAGTCATGATGTTGGAATACATTCTCAGTGTGGTTTATACCCATAGATTCATGAATAAACTGTGGTCAGGGAAACCTCTGTTTTTGCAGAGTAGTTAATACAGAGATTTACAACTGATCAAAGTTCTGAGTACAAATAATTCTCTCAGTGCTCAGCTGTATTACACATCTATATCAACCTTCCACAGACAAGATCAGGGAGCGTCATGAAAGAGGAAGCAGAAAGAAGAGGGAAGACAGCTATAAAATGCTGACTCTTGGACATGATGTGCTATTGCATGCATCAGCCCAGCCGCTGAGGTTAACTGCATGAGACCGATACAACACTGGCCAACATTTCAGCATGTGTAGGGAAGGACCTTTGATGTCCCACCCTTAGCTGTGCAGCTCCTGGCAGTTGATGGCTCCACTGGATGGAAGACTTTCTCCTTTGAGGTAGTGTCTTAAATCCTATGTGTATAAGGACAACACTAACTGGACTCAAGACTTGTTAATAGAAACAACAAAGAAGGCATGATATTTGAAAGAGAGGGAATGAAGACACTGGAAGGTGACGGATGGAGGTACTGGAATATGGACATGCTCAATTTACATTGTATAAAGCCATGAAACTCTCAAGGGGTAGAAAATACCTCAAGACAATTGGCTGGAATATTCTACATTTGATGGAAAAGTGAACCAGATCCATTCATTAAAAATCCACACTAATAATGAAATTACACATTGAAAAACAAATATATTAAGAGAAACTTTGCCTTCATGCCCTACATACTGCAGAAACAAAACAAAACACAACAAAAAGGAAAAGACAAGTGCAAAGCTGCAGTGAGTGTGTAAGCTTGGTGTATTTGAAGAAAAAAAAAACAGAGTTAGAAAGGAAGTTGTGGAGGATGGGACTGAAGCATTCCCCAAATACTCTAGAATGTACTGAGCATTTTTTTTTGAACTCTCTTTGTGTATTTTTCCTTTTACACACTTGGCTGAGTAGCATCCAGTCAATCTTATATTATCTCATTTTGGGTACAGCACATACTGTTATAATGGGCACTTGGCTTTACAAAATAACAGACCTCTTTGTGTTTTCCATGACCATGAAATGTTTTGCACATAATAGGTAGACTTCCTGTATGATAGTGATAGAACCCAATTGTACAAACTAACCTTCCTAACAAAAATAGGATACACTTCAGACCTACAGAGCAAAGTAGGGAGTGACCCTGAAGATTAGTTCATCATAGCTATGGTGTTTTGAAAACAGGGTGTGAGGACATAATCCATGTTTATGTCAATATTTAGTGGATTCATTAACATTGCTGGAGCTCACTAACAGTTTATAGGAACATGTTGAGTGTATACTTTAGAATCATGCATGCCATTGTATGCAAAGCTTTCCTCAAAAGAAAAAGTCTATAATAAATTGGGAAAAGTACACTGAAGGATGCAACTCATTTAAAATAAATAACAATAACCATTTGAAATATATGAAGAGAGATTAGTATGTGTACAAGCAAGTATAGACAAATGGTAGATTCAGAACGTTGGTGAATTTGCTATATTATGTAAAACAGTGTCATATTTTCTAAGTTTTTCATAATACCACATGGAGATTATTAATATAATAACATGACTTGTAGAAGTGCTCTAGAGGATAGAGCAATCAATTTAACTTCCTTTTGAGTTCATAAGTTAAAAATTTTGGTTACAATCTCCAAATAGTGGTCATATCTCCGATATAAGTTTCTTATCTATAAAATTCAGAATATAAAATACTAAATCATTAAAATTACAGTGTTCACTGAAGCTTGGAAGTAACCAATTTGAGCATTACCTATTTCTTTTTAGGCAGTTGGTCTTTATCTTATGACTTTGCCTGGAATAACACCAAGACCCAGAACACTGTAGCTGCTTCTGTGTGTCTCTCTGTCACTGCACTGCCATCCCTCTTTTTCCCATCTCTCTCTTTGTTTCTATAGAGAATTGTAGAGCTTGGGCAAGCATGGCATTTAAATGGGGCTTTTCAGCATCAATGTGAAGTTAAAACTAGATTTGTTATTTTTTACAATGAAATGTCTAGGTGCAGTTTGTCACTATAACTTAAAGATGACCAGTTTTTCTCAACTTGCACATCTCTTGAGTTCTACCTTTTTATCATTTATCACCCTGCACAAAACTGAAGTCCAAGTGGATTAAAGACCTTAACAAAAAACCAGACACACTAAATCTGTTAGAAGAAAAAGTTGGGAGGAGCCTTGAACACATTGGCACAGGAGACAACTTCCTGAACAGAACACTAACAGCTTAGGCTCTAAGATGAATAATTAATATATGGGACCTTATGAAACTGGAAAAGCTTCGGTAAGGTAAAAGACATTGTCAACAGAACAAAATGACAGCTTACAGCCTGCGAAAAGATCTTCACCAACCCTAGATCTGACAGAGGCCTAATATCTAAAATATATAAAGAACTTAAAAAAGTAAACATCATCAAACCAAATAATCTAATTAAAAAATGGGGCACAGAACTAAACAGAGAATTCTCAAAAGAGGAATATTGAATGGCCAAGAAACACTTAAAGAAATGCTCAATGTCCCTAGTCATCAGGGAAATTCAAATGAAAGCAGCTCTGAGATTCTACCTTACCCCCCTCAGAATGGCTAAGATCAAAAACTCAAGTGACAGTACATGCTAGCAAGGATGTGAAGCAAGGTGAACACTCTTCCATTGCTGGTGGGAGTGCAAATTTGTACAACCACTAATTTGTACAACAACTGTCTCTCAACAGAAGAATGGATAAAGAAACTGTGGTACATTTACTCAATGGAATGTGTATGAAAAACATGGAAATCTTGAAATTTCCAGGCAAATGGATGGAACTAGAAATGATCGTCCTGACTGAGGTAACCCAGATCCAGAAAGATATTCATGGTATATACTCACTTATAAGCAGATATTAGCCACATAATACTGGATAACCACACTGCAATACACAGACCTATAGAAGCGAAATAACAAGGAGGACCCTAGGGAGGATGCTTATTTCTCATTCAGAAGGGCAAATAGAATAGACAGTGGAAGCAGTTGAAGAGAAGGAATGGGACAGGAGCCTGCCATAGAGATCCTCTGAAAGATTCTACCCAGCGGGGGATAGAAGCAAATGTTCAGACAGCCAAATTTGGGGGTGGAGAGTAGGGAGTCTTATGCAAGAGTTGGGGATAGAAGGACCTGGGGGAGATAGGAGCTCCACAAGAAGACCAATGGAGCCAACAAATATGGATGGCTGCAGAGACTGATGTACCAAGCAGGAACCATGCATGGTGAGGACCTAGATCCCCTGCTCCGATGCAGTACATAGACAACACAGTCTCCTTATGGGTCCCATAACATGGGGAGTAGGGGCTACTTCTGACATGGACTCTGGTGCCCACACATTGTTCACTTCCCCCTGGTGGGGCGCCTTTGCCAGGTCACAGAGGAAGAGGATGCAGGAAGTCCAGAGGAGACTTGATAGGCTGAGGTCAGATGATAAGGGAGGAGGGCTTCCCCATTTTGAGGTCTAGAGGTAGGGGAGAGGGAGGGTGGGACTGGGAGGAGACAAGGGAAGGGGCTACAACTGGGGTGTAAAATAAATAAACTAAAAATTAAAAAAGAAATTCTATAGTTTATTTTTACAATGCATTCCTTTACTAAGTGATAAATTGTTCTTTTAGAATAACAATGCACACTCTTTCACGAATTATCTCTTAATTTAATAAAATGAGTGGAATGCCTGTAAGAAATTTGTTTAAAAGTTTAACTTTGAAAAAAAAGTTTCACTTTGTATTGGAGACAGATAGCATGTTTGACTTTAAGTAGCAGTATAAAAAAAGCATATCTATAGCATCACCTGGAACAATCTATGGAAAAGGGTCTTAAATATTAAGTCATCAGAAGCAAGAAAGTAGTTTTGTTTCAGTGTTTTGTACATTTATTTATTTGTTTGTTTATTGTGTGTGTGTGTGTGTGTGTGTGTGTGTGTGTGTGTATGCATGCGAGTGCACACACTGTGTGTTAAGAGTGCTTTTGTGGCAGTCAGACAGCTTGCCGGAGACAGTTCTCTCTGGAAGATCTAAGCCTTAAATGTCTACTTACGTGTGGATAAGTCTGAGAACATGTTCAGAACTGCATGCAAGGGACCAGGTTTCATGAAGCTTATGGCGTTTTTTTACAGGAGCATGTGGAGAGGTCTTCCGTTCTCAGGATCGACCGCGGGTTGAGAATGCACCTCACTAGTAGAATGTTTGCGTTACGGTCACAACATTCTGAGTTCGAGCCTTAGTACCCTTAAAAAAAGAATCACACACATCCGCCACCCTAACAGGAAGCATTTCGCTTATGTTTCCAGGCTTGAAATAGTCCTGCTAGGAGGCACCTTGCTGAGAGAGAAGACGTACAGGTGGCTGTCCGGCTACGCTGAGGTATACTGCACTGCCATTCTGCGACTGCCTTCCTTGCCTGTTCTTCCACATTTGCCAGTGGAAGTTTTTGCTCTAGAAATTACACCTTAGAAAAGACACAAGTGACTGTAAGGGACTGAGTTCCATTTCTCAAGAATTATCAACATGAAACAGTGCTATTGTCTGTTTCCTGAGCTACTGAATCAATAAAACATATGTGCCAACACCTTAAAGAAGCAGCGGCTCTTTAAATCACCCTTTCTATTTACAATTACTTAATTACCTCATTTCCCCAAAAGTAAAGGTCATTAAAATCATCTTAAAGCTGGACTTAAATTTCAGAAGTAGCCTGTGAGTTGTACAGTCTCTAACTATGTTCCATTTAACACATTTACTGGATGTAAAGGCTCACGAGTGATGATATAAAGGATAATTTACGCTTGCAATGCATTTTTGTCCAATTAATAGATTGCCTGTGTGTTGCATATTTTGCATGACAAAGGAGCAGAATATTAAACTGCCATTCATAATGAAAATGCACTTTGCAAATTAAAAGTGCCGAAACAGAAATTTTTCACCCTGTTTAGGAAATAAACAGTCCTTAACCAATTAAACTGCATTGTAATAATTCTATGATTTATTGCAAGTTGTTTAACTTTCAAAACTCGGCTAACCCATATTAAGGTCACAATCCATCATGTCTTGCTTGGAAAGCCAGCAAATAATGGCTGTTGTATTAGCTGCTTTTGATGATAGTATGAAAGAAGTATTAGCACTTGTCAACAAAACTGCTTACAACATAACATTAGCATGCATGGGCTGCTGTACCTATTTATTATTCTGGCAGCTTCACACATATTGTTACAAGCTTATAAAACATTTTGTCGGGTGGAAACCGAATGTACACTGTTTGGTTTTCTGATAGACTGGCAGCATAAATGTCTGGGCTGACTTAGTTTAGTTTAAGTGTAAATAGAGACACAAATTTTTCAACCTGTTCTCTTATTGATACTGAAAAGTGCTGAATTATTCAGCAACCAACTCTTCTGTTTGTGTCTATCACAGTTATCAATTACCCATCAGTCTTCTTGTCAAAACAGAATGGATTAATCTGGCTGAAAATAAGACAAATAAATGGATACTATAACAGGGGTGTGGGGTTGCCAGACTGTCAAAGGGAAATCCAGGCAGTGACATTTGCCGTCAAAAACGGGATCTCTGGATGAAGTGAGCAAATGATTCTCCTCTGAGCCAAGAATGCACTTAGCTCACTGTAAGTCAATTAATCTGCCGCCTTCGACTGCTGATGCATCAGCACAGAGGTAACACTTTGATTGCTAAAATCCCTGATGTTTAAGGGTTCTGGACATCCTTATTGTTTCTCCCAGGAACAGGAGCAGTCTCTCTCTCTCTCTCTCTCTCTCTCTCTCTCTCTCTCTCTCTCTCTCTCTCTCTGTAAACAGGGGCCTGCCTGCTAAATAAATGGGGCCATTTAACAGTGAAGTTATTGCTGGTAGCTTGGTGTCACTTCATAGCACTCAGCTGATGTGATACCAAATAACTCTTGACACAGATGGCTGGTGGAACCCATCCAGCCTCCGCAAGGTCCATCCCTGCTTTCTTTCTCAAACATTTTATTTGGAAATCTTGTTTGGCAATGTCCGGAGATGCTGCCTGGCTGTTCAAATGACGTATTTCCAACCTATCTCATTTGGCCCTTTTATTAAAAAAAAAAAAAAAAAAAGAGCCCATAAAGTGCCTCTGATTTGGCATAAAAACTGCAGCCACAGACTGAAGCAAGTTTTAGGTTTCTCACCAGAAACTCTGAAGAATTTTATCATAGATGCTTTCACACTGGACTGCTTTACACAGTGAATACTGACATCTGAAGCCTCTGTAGCGACCTAAGCTCTTGGACCTATACCAGCGGATAACCCCACTTTGCCAGAAGTTGCCATTTGTTCTTAACTCCCCAGATACCACTCACCCTGACTACTGTAGAAATCTGTGCACTTAGCCTGTGGTGGTGGGGCAATGTAAGGAGAATAGCTTGGCAAAAAGAGACCACTTTCCCCTGATAACAAATCAACATATTTCTTTTGAACAAAACTTTCTTGTATTCATATTCCAAGGGATTCTATAAGGATTTTAAACATTTAAAAAAATGGAAAAAAAAAAAACCCAAACAAACAATCCTAAAATCCTTGTCTGCATTTCAGAAATTTGAGAGAGAAGTTAAATTCCAGGTACAACTTTGGGTATTCTTCTAAAGACTTAGACTGAAAATCTCCATCACTCATTTCCAGAGCATGACCTCAAATTTCCCCTCAATGTTTTCCAGAACTTCAGCATGAAAAGAAATGTGCTAATTGGGCTGGTTGCAACTCTCCTTTGCTAAGTCATCATTTGTTTGGTGCATATTTGCAGGACTCCCTAACAGAATATAGTTATTTAGGACATGCACAAACAACACAGTCTCTTGAAATAAGGTACCTTCTTGTTACCAGTTAACCGACTATCTCCTCAGTGTACATGGTTTGACATGTTTTAAAAGTCAATTTTAAAATGTTTTCTGCAACACCAGAAACCAGGTTGATTGAGGGTTGTACATAATGGGTTTACTTACAAATGCCAGGCACCATTTATTATTCTTGAACATACCAAGAAAGTCAGCTTTCTCAGACCCAACTTGTCTAATCTTGAGCCTTTTCTCCCCCTTGACCTTCTTCTTGTTCTCCAAAATCCTGGCCAGTTGCTAAATCTTGTATTCCTCACCTGTACAGCCTCTTTCCTGGTATCTCCTGTAACTTACTATGGCTGTAATAGTTTTGCATTTGATGCTGATTCAGACAGATATTCCTGCATGACCTGTGTATTTCCTTTATTTAATGGCATCTGGAGTGCCCAGCATGAGTGCTCTCCCTACTACCAGTCTTTGCACTGTCCCTCTCACTCAGCCCTCCCACCATCTTGCTCACCTTCTAGATCTGTTTACATGACTTCTCCTTTGCTGTGTTTCCTTCCTCCCTTGTAGATTATATTCTATTCCTCCTTCTTATATCCTGATAGAAATTCCACCTCTCCACTTAATACCTGCGCCATTGTGGGCAAGTTGTAAAACCTACGTAAGTCCTCATTTCACCTTTAAATTTTGGGAGTATTAGCAATGGTTCTCAACTTGTGGGTCATGACCCCCTTTAGGCTGTAATGACCCTTTCACAGTGGTCACCTAAGACCAGTGGAAAACAGATACTTACATTACTATTCATAACAGTAGCAAATTACAGTTATGAAGTAGCAACAAAAACAATCTTTGTGTGTGGAGAGCCACAGATAGCAGCGCCCCCTGCTGCTTCCCCAGAGCAATGCGCATGCGCAATGCGCCCTTGAGTGAGCCCCTTATGCGCACGTGCAATGGTATGACGTTCGGTGGCTCGATCCTTCTGCACCAATTGTGAGTGACAACATGGCAGGCTCTGATTGGAGCGGTCGCACTATAAAGGCTTTCTGGGTGCGGTCCTCGGGGTCACGCCATTATTCAAGAATCCTGAGTAAACTGCCACAAGAAGAGTTCCCGGTGTTGGTGTCTTTCCTGCTGGTTGGGGGCGACACCTGCATTTGTGGTTGGTGGTTTCTGGAACATGAGGATTTGTATTAAAAGGTCACAGCATTAGGACAGTTAAGAACCACTGGTCTACAGCGTGTAGGATTAAAAAACTTGTATGAGTATTAGTGTAGTGTGTGTACACAGAAGGGACACTCATCAGCCTCCTGCTTATCGTTATTTAAGGTCGAAACCTAGAAATATGATGTAACACTTGCATGCCTTTCAGAGGGCTTAAAATGACAACACCTAACCTTTAACCACTGCAGGTCAGGTAGGGCCCATCACTCTGGGCCCACATCGCTTCATCTCCTGGCCTTTAACGCTTACTAAGTTAGTTTTGTTTTTGTTTACTTTAAAGGTGGGAAATCAGAGAGTTACAAGTTTCTATCCTAGGCCTTTGGTCAAGAACACTGGCTTCACTCTCAGACAACAACCCAGGTTTGATTCGTAGTACCCAAAGGTGGCTCCTAACAATTTGTAACAATAGATCCAGGGGATCTGACACCCTCTTATAGACTCTGGGGCACCAGGCACACATATAGTGCACAGACATACCTGATGGCAAACATCCAATCATATAAAATAAAAGTAAAAGAGGAACAAAGACAAAAGTTTCCTGTTCTTATAGGTAGTCACTAACAGTAGATGAAAATGAAATGCTTAGTAGAGTGCTGGGCCCATAGCAAGGTCTCCATAAATGTAGCCTGGCATTTGTCTTACTAGGATGTGTCAAAATACTGATGTGACAAAATACCATGACTAAGAGCAAATGGAGAGAAGAGGGTCTGTTTCATCCATACTCCAACACTGAGGGAAGCCAGCATAGGGACCTGGAGGCTATGGGAGAATATGCTTACTGGCTTGCTCCTCATAGCTTACCCAGTCTATTTTCTTGTACCACCTGCCTAGGAGTGGCATTGCAAGCAGTGAACTGGGCCCTCTCACATTACTAATCATTCAAGAGACTGCACCACAGACTTGCCGACAGGCCATTTTTATGGGAATATTTTTTCAATTGAAGTTTCTTCTTCCACAATGACTCTAGTTCATGTCAGGTTGGCATTATACTAAAGAGATATCTACTTGAAACCATCTTTGTTGCTGTTGTTTTAGATGACTGGTTACATCCTAAAGACAGAAAGAAAGGGTATGGATTTGGGTGGATGGGGAAGTGGGGAGGATCTGAGAGAGGGGAGGCCATAACCAGTATGTATTGTATTAAAATCTATTTTCAATTTTAAAAATAAATAAAATCATACACATGTGTGCACACACACACACACACACACACACACACACACTCACACACACACACAAAGGTCGTTCTACCACAGGCTTTCTTTATTTTTGTTTTCTTTCAGCCCCCTTCCTGCAGAGAACCAGGAAGTTGGCCTGTGATACATGTCCCTCAAGGCAGCTAGGGCAAGCCAAACTCCCCTCCCTCTGCCAATTCCTGTTTGAGGAACTAGGAGTTGGTGCTAGAGTCTTCCACAAGGTAACCCATTGTTCTACTATTGAGGTGTATCCCCAGCCTTTTCCATCCCCTTGTTTATTTGCCTGCTTCACGTTAAAACAGGTTCTCATTAAGTTGCATAGGCTGGCTTCAAGCTAGCTTTGTAGCTCAGATGAGCCTTGGCTTAGCAAGCAACACAGAGGTGAGCTTCTCTAACAGAATCTAAGAGATAGAGGAACGAATCTCAGGACTAGAAGATACAGTCGTAGAACTTGAAGCAACCATCAAAGAAAATGGTAAATCTGAAAAATTCCTGACACAAAACATCCACGAAATCAAGGACACCATGAAAAGATGAAACCTGAGGGTAATAGGCATTGAGGAAACAGAAGACACCTGACTCCAAGGCCAAGAAAATATCTTCAACAAAATCTTAGAAGAAAATTTGCCCAATTTAAAGAAGGAGATGCATATAAACATACAAGAGGCCTACAGAATATCAAATAGAATAGACAAGAAAAGAAAATCTTCCCACCACATAATAATCAAAACACAAAATATATAGAAAAAAGAAAAAATATTAAAAGCTGCAAGGGAAACAAGCTAAATAACATATAATGGCAAACCTGTCAGAATTACACCCTACTTCTCAGCAGAGACCAAAAAATCCAGAAGGACCTGGACAGATGTCCGACAAAGCCTGAGAGACCATGGATGCCAGGCCAGACTAGTTTACCCAGTGAAACGATCAATAACCATTGATAGTGAAAACAAGGTATTCCATGACAAAACCAAATTTAACAGTACCTATCTACAAATCTGACCTTATAAAAGTTACTAGACAGAAACTCCCAATCCAAAGTGACAAGCTATAACTAAAATTCGTGAGA
Organism: Acomys percivali; assembly: GCA_907169655.1. Taxonomy (NCBI): domain Eukaryota; kingdom Metazoa; phylum Chordata; class Mammalia; order Rodentia; family Muridae; genus Acomys; species Acomys percivali. The sequence continues at coordinate 36,275,224 of OU015758.1, forward strand.
AAAGGGTAACTACACCACCACAAAAGTATAATCATACAAACACTCTATCACAACCAACATCAAAATCAAGGGACTTAACAATCACTGGTCATTAATATCCCTAAACATAAATGGTCTCAATTCTTCAATAAAAGGGCACAGACTATGTGAATGGATGCATAAACAAGATGCAACATTCTTCTGCATTCAAGAAACACATCTCAGCCATAAGGATAGACATTAGAAGATGGAAAGATCTCCCTTGTTCATGGATCAGGAGAATTAACATAGTAAAAATGGCCATCTTACCAAAAGCAATTTACAGATTCAATGCAATCCTTATCAAAATATCTACACAATTTTTTAAAGACATTGAAAGATCAATTCTGAACTTCATACGGAAAAACAACAACAACAACAACAACAACAACAACAACAACAACAAAACAGAATATCTAAAACAATCCTATACAATAAAAGATCCTCTGGAGGAATATCCATACCTGATATCAAGCTGTACTATAGAGCAATAGTAATTAAAACAGCATGGTACTGGCACAATAATAGGCTGGTTGATCAATGAAATCAAATTGAAGACCCAGAAATGATTCCACACACATAGGGACATTTGATTTTTGACTAAGAGGCCAAATCTATTCAATGGAAAAAGGATAGCATCTTCAACAAATGGTGCTAGTCTAACTGGATGTCTACATGTAGAAAAATGCAATTAGATCCGTATTTGTCACCATGAACAAAACTCAAGTCCTAGTGGATTAAAGACCTCAACATAAAACCAGAGACATTAAATCAGTAAGTGAAAAAAGTGGGGAAGAGCCTGGAACACATTGGCACATGAGACAACTTCCTGAACAGAACACCAACAGCCCAGGCCTTTAGGTCAACAATTAATAAATGGGACCTCATCAGGATGAGAAGCTTCTGTAAGGCAGGAGACACTGTTAACAGAACAATGCTACAGCCTACGGACTGGGAAAAGATCTTCACCAACCCTACATCTGACAAAGGTCTAATATCCAAAATATATAAAGAACTCAAGAAATTAAACACCACCAAACCAAATAACCCAATTGAGAAATGGGGTTCAGAATTAAACAGAGACTTCTTAGCAGAGGAATATCAAGTGACTGAGAAACACTTAAAGAAATGCTCAACGTCCTTAGTCATTAGAGAAATGCAAATCAAAATGACTCTGATATTCCATCTTACACCTATCAGAAGGACTAAGATAAAACTCAAGTGATAGCACATGCTTGCAAGGATGTGGAGAAGGGAGAACACTCCTTCATTGCTGGTGGTAATGCAAACTTGTACAACCATACTGGAAATCTATCTGCCACTTTCTCAGAAAACTGGGAATAGGGCTACCTCAAGACCCAGCTACTCCACTCCTTATAATATACCCAGAAGATGCTCCACTACACAACAATGACACATGTTCAACATGTTCATAGCAGCCTTTTTCACAATAGCCAGAACCTGAAAACAACCTAAATGTCCCTCCATCGAAGAATGGATAAAGAAACTGTGGTACATTTTCACAATGGAATACTACTCAGCTATTAAAAACAAGGAAATCCAGAACCTTGAGGACAAATGGATGAAACTAGAAATGATCATACTGAGTGAGTTAACCCAGACACAGAAAGACTCACATCGTATATACTCACTTATAATTGGACACTAGCCCAAAGGGATGTCCAATGAACATCTTCACTTACCAGGAGATTGGGATAGATGTGAGGACTTCCTACTGGGAATCTAGGGGAGAGAAGTATGGGAGAATGGGGAAATAGAAGGATCCAGAGGGTCCTAGAAACCTACCAGAAGAACATCATGATGAGTGGATCTAGATCGAGGAAGGTCTGTTCAAACTACTGCACCAACCAAGGACAATACATGAAGTAAGCAATGAACCATTATTTGGATCTAGTCAATGGACAGGACATTCTTTACAGTTGTGTGGAGAGCAGAGACTGCCTCTGACATGAATTCTGGTACCCCATATTTGACCACTTCCCCTTGGTGGGGAGGCCTGTGGCACTCAGAGAAAGGATTAGCAGGCTACGAAGATTAGACTTGATAGTTTATGACCATATGGTGGAGGAGGAGGTACCCTTCTGTCACAGTCCTAGGGTGAGGGAGTAGGGTGAAAGTGGGAGAGATGGAGGGAGGAACAGGAGGACAAAAGTGAGGGGAAAGCAATTTAGATGTAATCTGAATAAATAAATTAATTAAATTTAAAAAAGAAATATTTGTTCCACTAAGCTACATTTTACTCAAGAAATGAGCGATAGGTGGTTTGAAGCTGTAGTCGGCTTTAAGCAGTTTATCAATAGACAAACCAAATGTATAATTCCTAGGTTGAAATGAAAAACTAATTTCAGTTTTCTTCAATTTTACCTTCCCTTTCCTTCCTGCTTCATTCTATCTATCCTTTTCCCCTTTCCATTCTTCCTTTCCAACCTTTCAGTCTTCTTGACAGTTTGAAAAGGCTAAAATCTAGGCTAGCCTTTGATAAGGTTGTTATCTTCCCAGAAAATAATCCTGTCATGCTGGTCAGAATTAGTATGCAGTGAGCAAATTAGTTTTGTGACCAGAATAAAAACACAACAGAGACTGAAGAGTTGATGACTGATAAATGGCAAAGTGACAACCTATCACATGAGATGGAGACATTTCTGCCTGAATGGGACACATTTGAGTGAGAAGCTGAAATTCTTATCACTGGCTTCTGAGAGGAGGAATAAATACAAGGATGGTCAAAAGTTTTGAGTCAGCAAGTTTCCAAGCTACTTTGCCCTTAAAAAGGTGTAAATGTGGGCTGGAGAGATGTCTCAGAGGTTAAGAGCACTGACTGCTATTCCAGAGGTCTTGAGTTCAATTCCCAGCAACCACATGGTAGCTCACAACCATCTATAATGTGATGAGACACCCTCTTCTGGCCTGCAGGTATACATGCAGGCAGAGTGCTTTATACATAATAATAAATAAAAAATTTAAAGGTATAAATGTGACCTGTACTCTACAAAAGGGATTTATTATAGGCATTTTGTCACTGAAGCCTAATCTTTACAGAAAGCAAGTGAATAATAGAACAATAATAGTATTTCAGTTCAACAATGAAATTTTCTCCCATCTGTCAAATAAGCAGGCCTGGAACAGTCTTCACAGGCATTTTATTGTTTTGATGAGACAGTAAAATATAGTTATAACACAGAGCTATTTTCCTTCTTTCTAGCAGAAGAAAAATCATAATTGTTTTCAAAATGGTGGTGGACAGGAGCCTCTACTCTGTGTTCTGTCTAGTTTAGGTGAGGGTTTCCATGACAAAAACTTCCTTTATATGTTGTTTAGTAGTTAATGATGTACCTTTGCCTCACTGTATTAGCACCTAGCAGCTGATTAGAGCAAGCTCCTAATCTCCAGGTTCTTTAATTTGCTGGATCTGGATTAGACCATGCTGGAGTGTGTCTTAGGAAGGGGTGGGCCAGGTGGATTACTGTCCAATAATCAAGCAGAAAAAAAGTCATTAGAATTCTCTCAAAGACAAAACCTGTTCAAAGCGCATAATTTGCTCTATTTTTTTCCCAGGAACTTAGTGTTTGTGTATGAAGATTGGGTAGTATAAAAAAATATACTTTTTTATGTAAAAAGCAAAAATCTCTGCACTGTAGAGTACAGCTCACCTTTCAGAATATGTGGTCTTCATCCTGCACACCAGAACTATTATTCTTTTGTGGGCTTCTTATTTCCTCCTACCACATTCTTGCTAAATTCAGTTTCTTCAGAGCTTGATACATAATTTTCAAGACAAGTTTGGAGTCTCATATTAAAAAAATGAATAATTTCCAAAGTGGTTGTAAAAGTTTATACTTCCACCAACATAGGGGAAGTGTTCACCTTTCTCCATACCCTCATCAGCATGCACTGTCACTTGAGTGTTTTTTTTTTAATTTTTTATTAATTTATTCTTGTTACATCTCTATGGTTATCCCATCCCTTGTATCCTCCCATTCTCCCCCCCCCTCATTTTCCCCTTATCCCCCTCCCCTATGACTGTTCCTCAGAGGGATTACCTCCCCCTGTATATGCTCATAGGGTATCAAGTCTCTTCTCAGTGACCTGCTGTCCTTCCTCTGACTGCCACTAGGTCTCCCCCTCCAGGAGACATAGTCAAATGTCAGGCACCAGAGTACATGAGAAAGTCAAATCCCTCTCTTCACTGAAGTGTGGAGACTGTCCTATCCATGGGCTAGATCAGGGTAGGGGTTTAAATTTTACCGCCTGTATTGTCCTTGGCTAGTGCCTTAGTTTGAGCGGGACCCCTTGACCCAAATCTGCCTATCATAATGTTCTACTTGTAGGTTTCTAGGACCCACTGGATCCTTCCACATTGCTATTCTCCCATGGTTCTCTCATCTAGAGTCCCAATAGGGATGTCCTCCCCTCTGTCCCAGTTTCCTGGTAAGGGAAGGCTTTCGTGGGATATGCCCATTGGGCTAGTATGCAGATATAAGTGAGTATATACCATTTGAGTCTTTCTGCTTCTGGGTTAACTCACTCATTATGATCATTTCTAGCTCAATCCATTTGTCCACAAATTTCGGGAATTCCTTGTTTTTAATAGCTGAGTAGTATTCCATAGTGTATATGTACCACAGTTTCTTTATCCATTCTTCTACTGAGGGACATTTAGGCTGTTTCCATGATCTGGCTATTATGAATAAGGCTGCTATGAACATGGTTGAGCAAATGTTCTTGTTATGTGCTGGTGCATCTTCTGGGTATATTCCAAGGAGTGGAGTAGCTGGGTCTTGAGGAAGCCCTATTCCCAGTTTTCTGAGATAGCACCAGATAGATTTCCAAAGTGGTTGTACTAGTTTGCATTCCCACCAGCAATGAAGGAGTGTTCCTCTCTCCCCACAGCCTCGCCAGCATGTGGTGTGGCTTGAGTTTTTGATCTTAGCCATTCTGATGGGTGTAAGATGGAATCTCAGAGTTGTTCTGATTTGCATTTCCCTGATGACTAAGGAGGTTGAGCATTTCTTTAAGTGTTTCTCAGCCATTTGATATTCTTCTGTTGAGAATTCTCTGTTTAGTTCCAAGCCTCATTTCTCAATTGGGTTATTTAGTTTGGTGGTGTTTAATTTCTTGAGTTCTTTATATATTTTGGATATTAGACCTTTGTCAGATGTAGGGTTGGTGAAGATCTTTTCCTAGTCTGTAGGCTGTCGCTTTGTTCTCTTGACAGTGTCTCTAGCCTTACAGAAGCTTCTCAGCCTCATGAGGTCCCATTTATTAATTGTTGACCTTAAGGCCTGGGCTGTTGGTGTTCTGTGCAGGAAGTTGTCTCCTGTGCCAATATGTTCCAGGCTCTTCCCCACTTTTCCTTCTAAGTGACTTAGTGTCTCTGGTTTTATGTTGAGGTCTTTAATCCACTTGTATTTGAGTTTTGTGCAAGGTGACAAATATGGGTCCAGTTGCATTTTTTTACACATAGACCAGTTAGACCAGCATCATTTGTTGAAGATGCTATCCTTTTTCCATTGAATGGATTTGGATTCTTTGTCAAAAATCAAGTGACCATATGTGTGTGGATTCATATCTGGGTCTTAAACATTTTGACAGGGGTAAGATGGAGTAATTCAGATTTTCATTTTCCTGATGACTAAGGGCATGTTGAGCATTTCTTTAAGCACTTCTTGGCCATTCAGTATTCCTCTTTTGAGAATTCTCTTTTTAGCTTTGTGCCCCATTTATATGTTTTTAATCAATTTATTAATTTACTTTACTTCCTGGTCATAGTTCCATCCCTCATCACCCCCCAGTCCCATCCTCTCTTTACGTATTTTGGATATCCACCCCTTGTTGCGTATAGGATTGGTGAAGACCTTTTCCCAATCTGTAAACTGACATTTCGTTCTATGGACAGTATCATTTGTCTTGCAGAAGTTTTTCTATTTCAAGAGGTCCCATTTACTAATTATTGATCTTAGAGCCTGAGCTGTGTTTTGAGTTCAAGGCTCTCCATCACTGTCTCTTCTAATAGATTTAGTGTATCTGGTTTTATGTTGAGATCTTTGATCCATTTGGACTCAAGTTACATGCATGGTGACAAATATGGATCTATTTGTATTTTTCTACATGTAGGCATCCAGTTAGACCAGCACCATTTACTGAATATGCTTTCTTTTTTCCATTGTATGGTTTTGGTTCCTTTGTATGTCAAAAATCAAGTGTCTTTAGGTGTTTGGGTTTACTTCTGGGTCTTGCATTAGATTCCATTGATCAACTAGTTTATTGCCATTCTAGTACCAAGCAATTTTTATTACAATTGCTGTGTAGCACAGCTTAAAATCAGGGATGAAGATACCTTGGGGGAGTGGGGGATGGAGGACAAAGGGCTTACAAAGAAAAGAGAAACTGTAGGTGGGGGCATCTTTGTGACAAGCTGCAGAACTAAGTCAGAACAGGCCTCTGGGAGGATCTGAGGGGCATCCTAGCTGGGACCCCTAGTAGTAGAGAACCTGGAGATCAAAGAGGATACCCTTTAACTAGACAAGACTCCTAGTGGAAGGAAGGGCATACTAACCCACTGACAAAAGTTTTGATCCAAAATTTACTCTGCCTACAAGACATGAAGAGATAAACAGAGAATAGATAGAGCAGAGATTGAGGGAAGTCCAAGCAATGCCTGGCCCAACCCAAGACCCACCCCATGGAAGAAAGCCAACCCCTGATCCTATTAATGATACTCTGCTGTACTTGCTGACAGAAGCCTATCAGAGTTGTCCTCAGAGAGGCTCTACCTAGCAGCAGTTCGAAAGAGATGCTGAGACTCACAGCCAAACATTGAGCAAAGTACAGGGAGTCTAGTGGGAAAGTGTAGGAAATAGTAAAAGGACCTGGAGATGCCAGGAGATCCACAAGAAGACCAAGAGAGAGCCAACTAAGCAGGGCCCAGAGGGTCTTAGGGAGACTGAAGCACCCAACAAGGACTGTGTGCAGACTGCACACAGCTCCTCTACTTAGAGCTAGCTGATGGGCAGCTCAGGCTTCATGTGGGTCTACCAGCTGGGGGAGTGGGAGCTGTCTCTGACATGGACTCTGTTGCCTGCTTTTGATTACTTCCCCCTGAAGGGACTGCCTTGCCAGGCCACAGGAAAAGAGGACAAACTCAGTCCTGATGCAACTTGATGAGTTGGGGCAGATGGGTAAGGAGGAATCTCTTTTTCTTAGAAATATGGGAAGGTGATTTTGGATGGGGGTGGGGGAGTGAGACTGGGAAGAGAAGAGGATGGGCTATGACTGTGATATAAAGTGAATAAATAAACAAATAAATAATAAAGTAAAAAGTAAAGAAATAAAAATTAAGAGTTTCAAGATACTGACATCAAGGGATGAACTGGGATACACCTAAGCATGGAATTCTGCATAAGAACACAAGTTGTGGATGGAGGAAGCCAGCTCTGCTTCTGTCTGGTGCTCATCTATGGCAAGTTATTCCTACTTCAGGGATTCGGCACCTGCTATCACTGCTCTGAGTTCTCTTCTCATGACTCATGCTTTTATTCCTATTTTAGAAAATCCTAAATTACCCCATAGCATCAAGGTTTTTTTTGGGAGGGTGTGGTTCTCTCTTGATATTATACTGTTTTGCTCTTTTCCCAATATTTTGCTCCATTGTTTTCTTTCAAAATTATATGATGACTTACTTATGGCTTAGTTTCTCCCCACTGGATTGTAAGCTTCCCAACAAAAGGCATGTTATCTTATCTGTTTCTTCCTGTTCATATGACTATTGTTTTGATAACATGCTGAATAAGCTATATTACCTTAGAATTTTTCTAATATATAAAACCTTTATCTATCTTCAAATATACATGACCTGATAGAGTCAAATAATATAGCACACGTGCACATGAACACACAAATGAGTCAATAAGTGATTGGAAACATAATACCATATGTTAAAAACAGTCTCATCCAGTTGTTTACCAAGTGACCTGTCTTTAAAAATCATACTAATTCTATGACTTTCATAACTCAATCTTTAGTGAGAGAAAAAAGTAGGCATATATTAAAATGATGATAGAAACATGTTGAAATACTGTTTCCACAAAGTGCTATAGTATAGATAAGAAAATCTCATGTTCCCCACAGGACAAACCTCCCTTCAAATTGCTGGTCAGTAGGGTCAAAGAGACTCCCAAAACAACATAGGCTATTGCTACTCTGCTTGGTTGCCTCTCAGAACCTGAATGTAGGATCCTACGCCTGACGTCCACACCCATCAGACAGAGGACTTGAGATGAAACTGATCTGGAAGCCATATGCCTGAGGCTTTAACTTTCACAGTAACAGATGCATGCACAATACAAACTGATATGGGAAAAAAGCAATCAGTATTGCTACTGAGCTATAAAGCTTGCAGACATAACAATGACTGGGTCACTAAGGTGTCCCTGATGGTGCAATAGAGGAAACTTATGTGTGATACTATAAGCTAGCCACCCACCTGTGACTGGAGGTAGACACTGCCACTTTTGTAGACCATAATTTCTAAGTGCAATCTAAATACTTTCTTCATACCCATCAAAGAAGTGTCTTTTTGCAGCAGGCACAGGCTACTACAGAGACACACAACTCATCAAAATACAGAGAATAAATCACCACAGAGTGCCTAGCTCCACTTGGTACTGCACCCAAGGCTCAGGCAGCACCACAGAAAAGGAGTTGGAAAGGGTGGTGTAAGAAAGAGCCAGAAGATAAGATGCCTGCTGTGAGGCAGTGTTTTTTAAATATGACAGCAAACTTCACCAACAAAACATCAACACAGCAGTCACCTAAACAAGACCTGGCCGATGACCTCAATGCTGACTTGTCAGTCAGCAGGGGAAATCTCACACAGCTCCTTCCCTATACTATGAGCTATATGGTAAGCACTGGATGCCAAGAGAGGGAGAATCAGTTCTTTCCTGGTATGAGACATTTGCTTGGTTTCCAATCCCAACTGCCCATCCATAGGCCCATGTACACATGAGCAGCAATAATCAATGGACTCAGAAGGTTAAGAGTGTGTGTGTGTGTGTGTGTGTGTGTGTGTGCATGTGTGCGTATAATAATTATAGAAAAGGAGCTCATGAATTCAAGAGGTCGCGGGGGAAAGAGTTGGGTGAGAAAAACCAGGGCCTGGGAAATGATGTAAACACAATATTCATATATCACATTCTCAAAAAGAGGAAATATATATTAAATGTTTTTGTAGTCACTATAATTACTATTGATAACAGAATTATCAAGTTATTATTAAATACTTTAAGAAAGCTGAATACCTTTGTTAATTCTACAATGTTCATGATTACTTTAGAGTAACTAAATTTTAAAAAAATCAAAATGATTAAACAAGGTTGCAACATCTAGGAATCCAAGCCCTTGAAGTTTCTGCTATCCTGAAAATAAGTTTAGCTAAATTAACCCAAGGCTCGTGGAAAATTACAAAGCCTCCCATAGCATCTTTTCCCCATTTTCTGAATGTGAGACTGTAAGATATGTAAGCTATGTAAGATGTAATTTTGCCTTTTGGGGGCTCTCAACTACTTCTGGCGAGGGGGTTGATACCATATGCAGATCACGTGTGTGTGTGTGTGTGTGTGTGTGTGTGTGTGTGTGTGTATGTGTGTGTGTGGTTTCATACATTCTGTCTACATGTATAAATTAGCAAAACAACCTGTTGAGCACAATTTTGTTGTTTGCGTCTATATCATTTCAGCATTGACCATCTGTAATGGACAATCAATGAGGGATCTCAGCAAGTTGTATTTACATATATTAATGCATGCACGCATGCACGCATACATGCATATATACTTATGTGTTGTGTTTGTGTGTGTGTGTGTGAGGGGGGGAACAATAACAATCAAAGAAAAAGAGTGCATTAACTTGAGAATGGTAGTTCATCGAAGGAACTGGAGGAAAGGCAGCTGGGTGGGCAGGCGAGAAGAAAGGAAGAAAAAGTGATAAGATTCTACTTCAATTAAAAAGCATACTTAAAAAGAGAAAATGATAAAACACTGTGAAAGCAGTAGCTATTGAAGACACTTCCCCATATTCAATAAGGCATGTAACGCAGGCCACATAGAAGAACATTTGCAATTTAAAATATTATTCTCCATAATGAAAATGTAAAGCAGTCGTTCTGTTTTATTCAGCATGGCAGGTTAGGAATCCCCGTGAAGCTACATTGCAGCAAAGAGTAGATTAATAATTTAATTTGGTTCAGAACTGGGCAATAGGGTACTACAACCTTTTATTCTGTAACCAGATGCTGACCCTAGTATGGATGAACCAATTAGACATCTCTCTTTAATTGTTGGGTGACCCATCTGAAACTCACTTGGAATTTTCATCTTAGACAACACTCACGGTCTGAAATAACCTTAGTTATCCCCTGGTGGAGGTGGTTGATTTGATAGAAGTGCACAAAGGACCTCAGCAAATGGGGGAGAAAACTGCGAGATCATTTTAGGCTGTGTTCTGTAAAAGAACATCTTAATATAATGAGCCTTCTCTCAGTGTCCCCTGGCGGAGCACAGCCCTCTCAGATAACCCCTCACAAAGCAAATACTATTCGTCTGAAGTTACATTTGCTCCTTGTTATCACAACTTATGCCACTTAATTCATTATTCAACGGCTTCGCTTTCTTGTTTATTAGATGCAAGGTAGCCGCTTATCCCTATAGGCCGTGTATGCAAAAGACTGCTTGTAACCCTGTCACTTCAAACCTCTCTAGACTTTTACATTGCTTCAGGAATTAGGAGGAAAGAAGCAAACAATTTAGATTCATTCCTGATGATATTAAATCTGTACACGATGGGAAAAAAATAAGAAATAAACTCACCCAAAATTTGTTTATTTGGAGACTGTCTTCGGATGTCTTTTACACGGAAATGTAGTAATTCGCTCACTGCCTACAATAAATATCCTGAACTGTTCCTCCCACATCAAAGAGAAATATATTAAATGCATTTGGTTCTTTTGTTTTGTTTTGTTTTGTTTTGTTTTTTTGTGTGTAGACTGCCTTAAAAGCATTCATTACTGCCTATCAACTATATGTCAAAGATGCAGGCCACCCTGATACTCTATGAGCTGAAAAAGGTACTACATATTCCTTAAAACTGAGGACTTGCAATGCTACAGCTCTTAGGTGCCATTTCTTATTGGATGTTACACTTGAAAATGTGTTGAAATATTTAAAGATTAAATATATAGGTATTTATCCTTTTTGGCTGTCATCAGCAAGATGTGATAAATACATTTTGAATGCTGTAAAGCAACTTTGGGATCTGCACAACAAGCTACAGTGGTCAGATATTTTGACTTGATTTGGTAATCTCATGCTATTAAAATCATTAAGATGTAAATGAATTACTGAATTAAGTACACTTTCACTGTGCTCTTAGAGCAATTAATATTGTATAAAATTATCTGCGTAATTATACACAGTTATGTTTACATAAAACAACTGGGAGAAGAGCTACGAATCAGAGGCTGAGTGTAAAATATTTTAGGCTATGTGCTGAAGTCTTCTAAATATGGAAACCTAAGTGGTTGCTGCAGTCCTGGTGCTTTGCATCCTGCACTCTGCTCTAATGCTTTACTTATTTAAATGCTAAATAACTCCATACTTACATATAAAAAACACAGAATGTATTTTAAACCTGTGTGCTTTCTTCACAAAACTAAGACGCAATTATTTTCTTCAATTAATTTACTTCACCAGCTAACTGTTTGAAATTCCACGTTAGCTCATCAACAAGAGCCACAGTGAGCGCTTCAGTGCAGCACAGCATATACAGATATGCCGAGGACAAAAGACTCAACATCTTCAGAAAACAGGGGCCATTTAGAGGGAACCTCATTTGCTGAATAGAGTTGTGACTACTAAAATAATATGTACAAAATCATTACAACCACTCTAATGAAAGAAATACACTTGAAAACTCGGAATCCTGGTGACTGTGGCTATCACTATAATTACTGCCATTCTTCCAAAACATCTCTCAGATTAATATAATGATGAACAAATTGATTCACCTGAATAATTAACCTTTACTGCAGTATTACCTTAGGTACAGATTAATGTTTTCTATTCAACTTAAGACATAAATCTAGCAGGAAAATCGCACTCATTAAAAATACTGGAAAAATCAATTCTTTGCTGCCGCTCGGAGGAACTAATATTAGTGATTAAGTTGTACAGTTTTTTTTAAGCTTATGTTCATCACTGGTACCCATTAAACAAAAACAGCAAACATAGCAAAATGAAATTAACAAAGAGTGCTAATAAAAATACAACTTTTCTGTTGACATCTTAGATATATAACTTTATTCATTATTGTACAACTCTTGGTTTCTTACATGTGGGAGATTTAAAAAGTCACCCAGTGATTTTTATAGTGCAACCGTATGCTAGATAAAGATATTTAAGCTGTCAGTATAAACTGCTTCTGTTTTCATTTTGCATTTAATTTCAATGCCAGACTCAAGGCATAAATTTTTCATCACCTGCAATGCTATGAATAAAAGATTAAAAAAAGAACTGAGAAGAAATTCTAACACATGCGGTGCATGCAGCACAATGTGCAGACGCAGTATTCATAACTAGATGTTTAATTTCCATCTTTTTTAAACATCAGGAACGTGATTATTTGGGTTAATACATCATGGAGATAATTTTTCAGTATTTTACCTCTGCTGAATTCAAGTTTAGCTGGTTTGGGCCATACAGGCCTTTCCGTCCAGCTGAGATTTGCAGCAGTTCATGCACTAAGACTTACATGCCACTCAGTCCTGCAGAGTTCCAGGATGCTCATATTTCTAGAAAGGGACTATTTCAACATTATGTATTTTCTTTTATTCCATGGAATAGCATGTGCATTAACCTTGCCAGGAAGTTCAAAGATCTAAGAATTACTGAAATGTTCCTACTTTATATCATCCCCTCATTAAGCTGGTTTCATGGTCTCAGTGAAAAGATATAATCAATCCCAAGAGGTGCAGACGTGAGCTCAATGTTAAGGAATGTGTGTGTGTGTGTGTGTGTGCGCGCATGCACGTGTATGTATAACTTAAGGTATACGCACACACATATAATGTATAACTTAAAACTGTTTTCTGTAGCACAATGCATCTTCACTATCGCCTTATTATCTTTCTCAGATAAGAGCACTGTAATTCTTGCCAATAGACTCTTGATGAACAAGAGACATGCAGGCTCCCTCCATAGCCTCACCAGGATGGCCTTGGGTCTCCTGGCCTTGCCATGCTGAGACAACTCGAGCTGTCTGAAGTCTACAGGCTTGTTGAGGACTGCAGGTGCTATTTACTCGATGGCTAGTGGAATCTAATAATTGTGTAGCTTATTGTGTTTGTCTTTGATTAGCCAGTCCACTTTTTAATGGAACAATATTAAATTTAGAAAAAGTAGATGTATAAAATAGGAAACACACTTTATATACCTTTGAAACCATGGTGAACATTAATAAGTATTTATATGTGACAGTGGAACTTTATTAGAAGGGAATCAGGAAACAATGAAAACAGTAGATGAGATAAGCCTCATGGTACTAAGCAGCAGTGAACTTGTCCTTCAGCAATTTTACAATGAGGTGTTATATGAAAAAGGCTTATAAGATCAACTAAAATGTGGCATGGACTCCAAACGTGATGGCTAGCTATAGACATGATGCACATAAGGAAAGAGAAGAAGGTCCAAACAGCAGGGTAGGAGAGGCGGTGTGGGACAGCCATGGAAGACGGAGACTTCCGTGTGTAACGCAGTGCTACTCTGTCAATGAAGACATAGTCTGTGAAATTAGCTACCCTGTGCTCTAGAAGAGAAAAGTACATGATGTTGGTAGGAAAATGTACCATTCACTTAAAAATGATTATTAAGATATTTTACAGATTTTGCTTTACTCATTGCCTGAAGTGATCTTATCTGGTATAAATTGATTTGCCTTGAACATTCCAGAAATGTGACAGTCATGTAAAAATGTGCATGAGGAAGATTTCCCCTTGAGGAATTGACTTGAACTTGAGTCTATTAGTGAAGGCAGAAACTGATGGTTAAAGTCTCTATAAAACAAGGACCTGTTTTGGAAACAGGTCTTCACAGTCACGGCCCAAATTTTAGGTACAACGTGCATGTTTCTTGGAGCTAAGTATCACAAGGTCTGTACTTTGATACAGTCCCCTCTTTCTTATTCCCATTTTTGCCATCACATCTTTGGTCATAGGAACCCTTTAGAGAATAATCATTTGAAGGCTGTAGACATGTTCTATCATTAACTCCTATGGTAGTTCGTAATAAGCACTATTCTCCTATATATAAATAACCTGAAAAATATTTTTGATTGTATGAATTCATAGTTCAATTTTTATAAACAAGAGAAAATAGAATTACTTAATATTTATTCTAAGGTAAAATATACTACTTGATTGTATGTTTATATTTATAGAATACTCTTAGTGAGTTTTAACTTTTATCTTCTTACTTTGAAAATAACGTATTCATTCACTAATGATTTATGTTATCTGAGCTTTGATGATAAACTGTTTTTGTCAGTATCCAAGTTGCCCCAATCGCTTCATGAGAATATGCTTTTAATCACCGATAATTGGTACTATGAAGCTCTGTTTTGTTCAGGGATGGCCTCTCCCTATAAGGTAAAGCCTATGAGGCACAAAGGTCTACAAACTGCCCAGAAGTAGATGTGGGATTGATATATATGTCAAAGTTCCTGATCACAGAATTCATAACTTCAAAAGATTTGTTAGAACCAATACTCCTGGTCTTTGGTTCATGCTCACTTCATATTCATTGTTTTGTAATAGTTTTAAGATCTGTCTAGTTCAACTTAATCACAGTATGAATCTGTGGGATACTCAAATAAATGGAAAGTGCTGTTATTTTCTTAACAGAAGAGAAAAGAAAGAGAGGCAGAGAGAGAGAGAGAGAGAGATTATGACGGGAAGTAAAATATTTGTCTTTCCTTGAAATGTAAGATATAAACAAATCCACTTTCTAAGAGAAATTTGATGGAGTCCTTCTTACACAGACTGTGGTAGTCTAGAAGACTTAATATCCTTTTTGGGTTTAAGATCTCTTTATCAGGCACTTCTCAGAGGTATCAAATAATTACTTTCATTGAGGCTGTCAATCAAATGCTATGCTCTGCTAGTCTGTCTCCTAAAGCAAATATTGGAAACAAAATGCTCTGTACATACACACAAATACATATGAAGGAGGTAATATATCAGAAAATTCTTCCTTCTTAGATTAGTGCCAGAAAATTAGTATTGTTCAGAATCTCTGAAATAAATTATCTTTTCTCCTAGCTATGCTAATTGGTAAAACTTAACAACTCAGATTTGAACTGTTTCTTAACAGTCTAAGATAGGCTTTTTTTCTTTTAAATTAGTAAGCTTTTATTTATCCTAGGTCCCTGCAAATATAATTGCTAGGAAAGGGCTCTAGGAATATGGAGGATAACAAATACAGAGTTAACCCACAAGGCTGTAAGTTTGGAAAATTTGAAAGGACAGAGTAATCTCAGCCCTTAAAACTCTGTGGTTTGGGCAAGGTGGTATGTGGTCCCAGTGTTCTGATGATGTTAATTTTTCCCAAATGATTTCACCTTAAGTTAGTATAAGCTAGGATAAGATAGGACACATTTGGAGTCATGAAAGCTATTACTTGTGGGAATGAAACACAGAATTTAAGGAATTAATTAAAAATTTTAGTATCAAGAAATATAAGTGGTGAAGCCATATTTATGCTATTAAAAAGCAATCTATATTATTATTTTTTAATTATTTCTGACTTCAATGCCATTGATAAGCATAGGTAAGCTTAATTTTAAAAGTTGTGCTCTTGAGAAAACATTATTTTAATATGTTGTTCTAAACAACTGGTTCTATTTGGAACTCACCCACAAAACCTTTTATACAAAAAGAATAAGGGGAGGTTTGTTGGAAATTTATAAATGGTTTTATGGGGTTGGTTTGCTTGGTTTTTTTTTACTAACAAAACTGAGAGCCAAGAAGACATATTCATTCTCCATCATTTTTCTATTTGCTTCTTGTTTTTCAGAAGGTAAAAGGTGAAATACTGTTCTCAGTTCTGTAGAGCACCTTGCCAGTATGCTAATGGGACATTTGGTAAAACAGGCCCAAGAGGATTGTTGACAATAGGCATTTGTGCTTTGAGTTGTTTTAACCAAACAATATTAAAAATTATGTATTATATAAAAAACATAAGCACACACAAAACAAGTACAGATAAATACAGGACTAAATGCAAAGATACTAGTTTAAAATATAGTGCATTTTTTTTCTACTGACATGCTTCCGAAGCAATAAATAGTCTGCATGTAGTTTGAGGACTGGATTACTCTATGAGGATACTCAGCAGTACCAAATATTTTACAGATAAATCAATGATGCATTTCTTGATGATCTCAGGTGCAGACTAGATAGATTGACTCAACTGTACATTACTCTATATGGCAGGACTGCTATACGATGATTTGTTCTGCTGTAACAAAGGGACCACTTTATTATTAGTAGAAGGCCCTCTGCCATGTTGGTGTGATCTGGTTTCTCAACTGGCAGCTCCATGTCTGCTGGTGTGTGATGTTAATCCAATTATTACTTATGGTGAAATGCTGAATACTCAGTGTAATTTCAATAATCATTTTGGTTGAATATTTAAATGAACTATTCCCACTTGATCAACTCCAGGAAGTAGCTTTGAACTTCATTAGGTATCTAAATGATTTTCATTTGCAGTGTACGTAAAGATTTTAAAAGAGAATTCTTTTACATACAGAGTTCTTACTTGGGATTTCTTCTATTTTGTGGGTACCAACCAATTTAAGTTATTAAGAGTAAAGTAAGTTTTAATTTTAACTCATCATCTTATGACAACTTCATCTACAAGAAGTTTGTTTCTACTGTTTCTTCAGAGAAATTCTGCAATGCTCCAAATTCAAGGTTTATGCTTTCAGTGAGCCTAACATGGTCATTAGCTATAGATATTAGCTATAGCCTGTAGACAATACACAAGTAAGATATATTTAATCCTTAGAAAGAATGGCAATAATTCATGAGTAATATACTTCCAACTGCTAAAATTTCAGGTGGTTAGTTGTTTTCCAATATTTCTCATGCTGTTGAGCTCCCATCTGCAGTAGACTAGCAGCATCTACTCAATGGTTTTATTCCTGATCTTTTGAAGTTTCAAATACATAATGAATTACCTTTAAATATATTTTTGACAGTTCATTCATTTAAGTGAACCCATGTTTTGGAAAACAAAATTAAGAATAAATTTCTTTTGGTAAGAATAAAATTTTATGTCAATTTCATTTACAATACTTTTCTGGTGACCTCCTATGTTAATATGATTTATATAATCTTTAAAATCTATCATATAAGTATGTTATTTACTATTATTATAAGTAGTAGCATTACTTTTATTTTAAATATGTACTCATTTCATGTCACTCAGCATACATGCTAATCATGCTATTGGTGTGCTTGCATATCCTAATTTGTCCCTGTGATTTATAATTAGTTTGAGTTGAAGTTCAATATAAAGTAATTTGAAGCTTATAAGAATTGTTTTCTTGTGATACTTACATGTCTGTAGATATAAAACTCAAAGATTTTCTTTCTTTCATAATCTACTATAATATGGTTACAAGTGCATTGAAATTCACCTTGTTACAATGGTAGTAATATATCCCACCAGGACTACTGTTCCTAGTAGCAATTTAAAATAATTATTGTGAGACTTGATGCTAGACATCAGGTTTGCAATAGAATTACAATGAGGGAAGTGTATTAGAGACAAAAACATTGCTGCAAGAAAACTTCATAATGGCGCAATTTGGAACTAAGGCTCAATTTTACAGTAATAGATTCTCTTTATGATGGTACAAAGGAGTGAATGCACTTAGCAAATTTAAATCTATTATTAGTCACACTTTGTGGATTGCAGTGCAAACCAGAGAAAAGAAATTAGCTTTTTAAGTATGTTCTTATATAAAGCAGGTTCTAGTAGGAACAGTCTTAACATAAAATCTCCCTGTTAAGGCTCTGAAGCATAGTCAGCCTTCATCACAGCAGGGAGTTGTCTAGGCTCAAAGTATCTCCAAAAACAGTTCTAGAGGTCTCAAATTTTAAATAGCAAGTTTCTAAAATCAGGACATGCCCAAAATTGGTGCATTTCTTATTTACAGAAATAGATTGTGTAACAAAAAAGACTGCATTAATTTCTTCTCTGCTGGGAACTGCATGACTTAATCCTAAAATGAAGAGTTATCTGTAGTTTACATTAGTATCACACCAGTGACAGGGAAGGAAGCCAGAAGGCTAAGTCAGTGAGATATGGGACACATCCACAGGAGTTGCAATTACTGGTTTGGCAGAGGAGGCCCACAGAAAGAAATAAAAATATGCTTCTATTTGCCTTTTAATTAGAATGTTATATATTTGTTTTAATTATGGTCCATTTCCCCACATCATATTAAAATAATATCCAATAGAATAATTCATAATGGTATAATTAAATTATAATATAACATGTAATATTTCCATAATGTTATTATCTAAAATACACAGAGCTATAGTTTTTATCCTTAAGAAATATTGCATGTTATCCTTACCAGGGAAACTCTATTCAAAATTTTATCTGCTACAAATAACAAAAATACTTTGTCAAATTCAGAAAAGATAAAGACATATCAAAGTGTTGAGAGTTACAAAGGCAAGAACAGATAGGAGCCACTTTTATAAAGTTGCACGACACTAAAGTGGTTATAAACAACCCAATGAAATCTCTGAACATTTTTTTTTCTTACAAATTATCCAACTTGAACCTCAAAACAGTTTATATTCTGATATCTTATTCAATTTATTTCTTCAGTGTATTAAAATTTTCATAGTACAAGTCTTTTACTTCTTTGGTTAGATTTATTCTGAGATTTTTTTGAGCCATAAATGTTGAATGCATTGCTTTAGATATAATGGCCATTTTCATAATATTAATGCTACTAATCCTTAGACATATGGAAAAATCTTCCCATATTCTTCTATCTTCTTCAATTTCTTTCCTCATGACCATAATCTCCATCAAAATTTCAACACAATTCCTTACAAAAATTGAGAGCCATTCTCAAAATCCATTTGTAAACATAAAAGACTCAAAACTGTGCAAACAGCCCTGAACAGTAAAAATGCTCAGAACATGTCACGAGCCCATCTCCAAACTCATGCTGCCGATCTATAGTTACTGAAATAGCTTGCTGGGGCATGAAAACAAACTGAAGTAACTGAAGACACATGCATAAGCCTACACTGTCACAGCCTCCTTCATTTTTGACCGAGACATGAAAAATACACATTGGAGAAAAGATGCATCTTCAAAAAAAAAAATGGTCAAACTGGATAGCTATAGACAGAAGAACAAAACTAGATCTGCATTCCCACACCTTGAAGAATTCTCTGTTCTATGTGGCTCAGTGACGTCAATGTAAGGTCTGGTATCCTGAACCTGTTAGAGGAGTATGTGGCGCATATACTTGAATGAACAGACATGGAAGACAACTTTCTGAACAGGACCCCAGGAGTGAAGGTGCTAAGACCAACAATTGGCAAAAGGGACCTCATCAAACTAAAATGTTTCTACGCAATGAAGGAAGTCATCATGCAATGAAGATGCAAGGTCACAGAATGGAAAAAAAGTTTACCAGCTACACATCTCAAAAAGGGTTAGTCTCTAGATATACAAAATCCCTGCAACACCAAGGAAACAAACAACCCAGTTAAAAAATGGAGCACGCAAGTGGTAGTAGCAGATTTGCTCTATGTTTTATGGTCCCAGCAGTCATGGGTAGCACTAGGCGTGAATTTCCTCCCATGGCTTTAAGTGAAATCACACATCTTTTGGTTACCTCTACGACATAAGTGCCACTACTGTACCTTTGGAAGGATCTTCTGTGATGGTTATTGTGTCTCATAGGTGTCATAGCTGGTAGAACTATTTATCAGTTTTACCCCTTGGCAGCTTGTACAGCATCTTCTGGTTCTGTAAGTACTAGTTCTCAAGAAGGAAGCTTCAAAGTCAGTCCCAGCGTAGTTCCTCCAAATCCCCTGTCTAAGTTATGTGGTGACTTCAGCAACAGAGCCATACTTTCAATTTTTTGGAAGCAAGCAAGGGCAATGGGAATAGGCTATATTGTCTTGGAGGGTCTCTTAGATGCTCCTGACCAACAACTCAAAAGGAGGCTTCTCATGCCTTGTACTGGGATTATTGTTATAGAGACTTTGGCTCTATTGGGGAACATCATTACACCTAATAGTGTAACTTCATTACAATGTATATGTTATGGGTAATTTAAGGTAAACGTATGATAATATGCTTATGTAAGTAATATGCTTATGTTTATGCTATGCTTGTGACCTTTTAAAAAAGCCATCTTTGGTGTCTAGGAAGAATTATATAGGCAACTAACGAATGCTGAGATAGAGATAATCAGTCTTTCCCAGGGATGAGCCCACTATTGGTTTTTTACTTCTAAGTGTCAGCCTTAAAATACATGAGCAACCCTAAATGAACTCAGATGGTTACTTATGTGTGCATACATGTAATAATAATAATAATAATAATAATAATAATAATAATAATAATAATAGAAACAATACATCAAAGTAGAAAGAAGGCAAGAGAAACTGGAGGTAGAAGAAACAGAACAATGACAAAGAGTTCTTAAAAGAAGAACTATAAATGCCTGAAAGATACTGTTTTAAATGTTCAACATCCTTACTATCAGGAAAATGCAATTAAACTACTGGTGGAGACGTGGAAAAACAAAAACACTTATTCACTGATAATGGAAATGGGTGTAGCCAGTGTAATCAGCGTGGAGATCCCTCAAAAAGCTAGAAACAAATACACCAAATGATTCATACTATGGTACATATTCAAAGGGCTCTAAATCCTACTAAGAAGATTCTTGTACATCCATATTCACTGTTGCTCTATTCACAATAGCTAGGAAATGAATGGATTGCTATTAATGGATGAGTGGATACTGAAACTGCAGTGCATATATGTTATGGAATACCATTCAGGAGTAAAGAAAGTGAAATTATGAAATTCACAGATAAATGAATGAAGCTGGAAATAATTATTGTGGTGATGTAACAGACCCAGAGAGGCAAAATATCGCATGCTCTCCCTTGTCGGAGAAGCTTCTTTTTGAAGTAGATGGCAGTTATCAGAGATCCACACACTGGTCAAAGCTCAGAGGGTAAGACTGTGAAGTGCTTCTCCCTAAAAGGGATGTGTATATGACAGTCCTTCTCTACAGATCCAGGGATGACCATGCAAGGGGGAACAGGAAGATTGTGAGAGTGGGAATTTGCAGGTGACTGCCACAAGGAAACATTTCCAGATGCAAAAGAGCAGCTGCAGACATGAGCTCCCAGCAATTGTGACAAACACTGCTCAAGCCAAACAAAGTACCTGTGTGGAAAAGGCATGGTGCTCCTCATAACTTACAGTGGCCAGGTGAGGAGAACCAGTTTTCTTTAAGGGTGTGACTCCTAGTAGATCAACCACACTCCAGGGTAGAATCCACATCCAAGATAATATGGCTTTTTTTTTTTTTTAAAGAATGCAATGTTTCTAAACTATGTTCTTATTTTATCAAAAGAGGACATATACATCTATGTATGTGCTATATACACACGTATAAAGCCCATTCATCTAAAGAGCTAGGGAGATAGCTCACTGGATAAAGTGCTTACAATGCAAGCCTGAGGACTTGAGTTTGGATCCCCAGAACCCATGGGATGTTACGGGGTGAAAATAAAAGAACAACCAGAAGCTTCTGTACCATTTAGCCTGGGAAATGTAGCTGTGAGCAATAGAGATTGTCCTGTGACTTTCAAATCTGTGCCATGGAACATACACATGTGCATACTCTCTCTCTCTCTCTCTCTCTCTCTCTCTCTCTCTCTCTCTCTCTCTCTCTCTGTCTCTGTCTCTGTCTGTCTCTCTCTCTCTCTCTCTCTCTCTCTCTCTCTCTCACACACACACACACACACACACACACACAGAGAGAGAGAGAGAGAGAAAGAGAGAGAGAAAGGAGGCTTACTGTGCTATGTTAAGTGTCACTTTTCAATGATTCAAAATAGCTAGTTATAAAACTATAAATACAGCTGAGTTACACTTGCTTTAAAAATTCCATGACTTTTAGTTACCATTAGGCAAACATTACATTAAAGGAAGCTTTTGTGGCTTGCAATGCTCATAGTAAAATGTTTTCTCACTCCTCCCCTCTCTCATATCCCACCTCTGGTCATAACAAACCTAGTCAGGTCCTCGAATGCATTTGGAACTGTTTCTTCTACAGTCTTCACTCTTGCCTGGCTCACACTTCTCCCAGGAGCTCTATGACCTTTATGTCTCTTATTACAGCATACACCACAATTAGCATTTATACTGAGTACTACACCCTTATGATAACAATTATCACCCCCATGGTTAACAGAATGGCAAGTATGCACTGTGTGCCCACTTTTAATAGTCTTTAAACAACTAGATGTATATGGACAGAACAAATTCAAAGACCACCACCTCATCCTATTAAAATAAAATGGGTAAAGTTTGGTTGAAATATAACAAATGCTTTAAGAGTAAAACAGAAGGTAAAGAATGAGCTGACAGGAGATTAAAAACTCAACTATTTGAAGTAACTGAAGTAGTAGGAATGATGACAAATGACTATCTGAAATCTAACCAACAGGTCCAGACAGTGTATGAAATATGAACAGATTGAGAGGAATGTCTTCATGAACGTAAGTCTTGAAACTTGACTTTTACTGAAGTAAGACTGATAAAATGGGGGACTGAGACACTTCTAAGTAGGGCAAGCTAATGTAGCACCTCAACACAGCATCTCAGTCCTAAGGGACACAGTTTTCATACCCCTGAAAATTTAGGCCAGCCTATTTTAGACTTATCATGGGTCTCAGTACACTCAGCAAACTTGGAGCCTCAAGCACCAAGTAGATGAGGCTGCCATGACCAATAAGGACCCCAAATGATCATCTTTGAGGGAATGTTCTGAGTCCAGTAGGTACTTCAGGGATCCTCAAAGAAACAAAAATTGAGATGTTGGACATAAAGTAGGTATCAAAGGCCTGCTCGCCATTTTCATCTCATCTAACTATAGCAATTTTAACAGGCTACAGGTAACATTTTACTTCCGGCTCCAGTGCCCAAATCATCATTGTATCTATTAAGTAGTCTGTCTGGCTGCACCTTTCACTACTTCTACATAGTCATCCTGTGAGTGCAAGCCCTGGCACTTGCTTTCTGGCAAATAGTTACTTTAATTTTCCTGCATTTAAATATCCATTTTCTTTTCACATCTGCCAGGAGAGGATTCTTGTGCCTTGGCACTATTTTTTCCTTCTAACCCATATGCTCTCTCCATTGGGGAGCATTTTCACCCATTTGTTCAACAGTCATGAACACTAATCACTCCTAAATTTATGCCTTTCTTGCAACTTTTCCAGCAGGAAACTCAACATGCCCCAAAAGCAGACTCACTACATTTATCCAAGACCTTTTTCTTCAGTATGTCTCACATTGTTAGTGCCATCACCTTGATGTCAGAGGACCAAGCTAAAGGGATTGCAGATCTTTCTTTCTCTGCACAACGGCTGTACATAGTTTACCAATGCTATCAAGGTTTTAAGATTGTTTGCTGTTTCTTCTCCCCTACTGCACTGTACACATTCTATCGTTTGGCATCTTTTTCAGGTCTACGGTATCTGCATATTAGCACCATCTTCTGATATGGTAGGTTAAGAATTCTCTAATGAGTTAGCAGGCTACTGGGTGTGCATATTAGTTCTACCTAAATCCAAATGATGTTTCCAATCTTGTAACTGCATTTTCTGTATCTCCTACCTTTCCCTGCAATGAAATTCTCTATTTTCAAACAGTGCCAAGTTCCCCCTCCCCCGTTCTGTGTCATTGCCAATGCAATTTCCTCAGCTCAGCATATGCCTCTCCCCCTCCCATCTGTCCAGCCCTGATTACTTTTTTCATTCAATCTTACAAAGTCATCTCTTATGTGTAGTTTATTTTCTCTGTTCTCATCTGCATTAAGTCACCTGCTCTACTGTGTTCTGATAGTACATTAATGTATATGTAACACCATACCACAAGGTTTCTTTAGGTATAGACCTTGCTCACCCACCTGCTTCAATGGCTAAACTTTGAGTTCTCTGAGTTTTTTAAATTGTCTATATCTTCACCCATATCTTTTTTTTTTTTTTTTTTTTTTTTTTTAGTCTTTAAAACTCCACAAATATGGCTTTCTGTTTCATGCAGGTCATTTGTTGATTATGTGCCTTTCTGAACTTGTGCTTATCATCATCATTCCTTGGAAGAGGATCTGTCTTTTCTCAGTCATGCTTCATGGTGATTATGTACTAATTGTGTATTCCATTAAATCTGTGCGATATTTTTAAGGCACAGGCTCCTATATCTGTTATGTAGCTGAGGATGATCTTGAACTCCTGACCTGCCTGCTTTCATCTTCTCAGTGTTGAGATTACAGGTGTGTATCATCATTACTAGTTTTAAATCTTGGCTATTTGTTTGGCATGACTGGTCTTATACAAACATGTAAATAAGTTCAACTATATAAGCTGCCATAGTTCAAACTTGCCCACTGAAATGGCTGTTTCACATAGTTCAACTGCACTTTATCTTTTTTTATGTTTACTATTTGTTATCTTTGTTATTACTTGGTCTACTTGTATATTATCATTGTAATAATCTATGCAGACAATATTTAAGTGGCTTTCAAAGGAGATTTGTGAACATTATTGAGCTCTAAGACATATTTATATATCCATGAAATCGAAATACTTTGGAAAGAAATACTAAAATGATACGTTCTATTTTGACTGCAATAAAATATGCACTAAGGGTGCTAAAGTAATGGTGAGTAAGACCAGCTGTGGCTGTGTGTGCACCAATGCGACGACAGCAAATTTCAGTGTGTTTTTTGTAATACACATATGTACATACATGCATGCACACACACACTCACACACATTCAATTCTACTTAGGAATGCTCTTGATAAAACAGAAAAAAAGAAAAACAAAATCCCTACATCTTGTTGAGTCTTTATCCTTGCATATACACATATTTTTAATAGTTCTGTGGAACATGAGGCTCACAGGAAGCTTCTCAGCCTCATGTTCTTGACTAATAGTTGCCCAGGAGAGAAGCATCTATGTGACTGGGGCACAGATGGAACTAGCTACACTTGCCATTGGATAATATTTTCATATGAATAAAGAGTAATTGTGAGGTATTAAGTTGGCATTTTTTTCATACGTGAGCACAGTGTGTCATTTTAAGGAAACCTTACAGTATTTGTTGTTTGTATTAAATCTGAACATTTAAGTAAATTCAGAATTTTAGGAAATTTGTATCTGCTATCAAAAAATTGGTAGATTCACAATATTTAAGTGTATTCCTGAGATCAGTGGGGGTATTAAAATTATTGCCTTGGCATTATATAATAGATTGCATTAATGTTTAAAGATCTGTTTAACTTGGCTAATAATTTGGAAATTGTGGCAAGCCAAGGTAGTCTTGAGCAAGTGTGTAAGAAGCAAATGAAGTCCTGGATTAATTAGTTTTATCGACAAAGGACAAGGCCTCAGAAGTGGCATGGCCTTTCCTTAGTCCAAGGGTGAATTTGACAGTGTATGCAAGTATGAGTGCTTACTAGGGACTTACCAGTGTATGTGAAAACTAGCTCCTCTACAGAGCTCTCCTACTGAGACTAGCTAACACATTCTTTTCTGAGACCTTGGCATAAGAAATTTGCTGAGTTTCTTGGTTGCTGCGGTACTTGGTACTATGCCAGCAGAGTGTACTAGAGCTTACTAGATCCCCGCTTTTTTTGTACTTGTGCTTGGATGCCTGTCCTTTATTCATCCCCTTGATGCTCTGGTCAGGTCAATCCCCAAACCACACCAAGTCACTAAGACATGATGCTCTTGGGTCTCGCATGGCAACACACACATTTGAAAGGCAAGATGTAGTTCTAGATTTCACATCACATTCTTAAGAAATTACCCCTTCTGGGTAGTAGATAAGGACAGCAGCTTTTTACCTCTCCTTCTGACCCCTCAGTCCTAATCCCCCCAGTCTCATCCTCAACTTAGCAATGTAATTCCTGCAGCAGTCTCCCTTTCCTCTTTGACCCCATCCTCAAAGAACCAAAAAGATCTTCTCCAACTTTCCTTCCCTCAACTTATCCCCATATCCCAGCCTCCAACTCAAGCAAGCACTCACTGGGAACACACTCATGGAGCAGGCTAGGAAAACAGGTAATCCCACTGAAAACCTTCACCACTTCCTCCAAAGCATATGCCATAGTCCCCCCACCCCCCCAAAAAGACCAGAAAGACTACAAACCCATGGAAACTGAACAACTCTCTACTCAATGACCACTGGGTCAGGGAAGAAATAAATAAATAAAAATCAAAGACTTTCTAGAATTCAATGAAAATGCCGGCACAACATACCCAAACTTATGGGACACAATGAAAGCAGTGCTAAGAGGAAAGTTCATAGCACTGCGAATCTTCATAAAGAAATTGGAGAGATCTCATACTAGCAACATGACATGCCGTCTGAGATCTTTAGAACAAAAAGAAGCAAACATACTAAAAAGGAGTTAATGGCAGGAAATAATCAAACTCAGGGATAAAATCAATAACTTAGAAACAAGGAAACCAAATGCAAAGAATCAATGAAACTAAAAGTAGGAGAAAATCAACAAGATAGACAAACCCTTAGCCAAACTAACAGAGAGAGAGAGAGAAAGAGAGAGAGAGAGAGAGAGAGAGAGAGAGAGAGAGAGAGAGAGAGACAGAGACAGAGACAGAGAGACAGAGACAGAGAGACAGAGAGACACACACACAGAGAGAATATCCAAATTAACAAAATAAGAAATGAAAAGCAGGATATAACAACAGACACTGAGGAAGTCCAAAGAGTCATCAGGTCTTACTTCAAAAGGCTTTACTTCAAAATTGTTGGAAAATCTAAAAGAAATGAACGTTTTTCTTTATATATTCCACATACCAAAGTTCAAATCAAGATCAGTTTAACAATCTAAGTAGTCTTATAACACCTAAGGAAATAGAAGCAATCATTAAAAGTCTATGAACCATAAAAAAGGCCAGGGCCAGATGGTTCTAGTTCAGAATTCTACCAGACCTTCAAAGAAGAACTAATACCAATAATCCTCAAATTATTGCACAAAATAGAAACAGAAAGAACATGGCCAAACTCATTCTATGAAGCTACAATCACTATAACACCTAAATCATACAAAGATTCAACCAAGAAAGAGAATTTCAGGTCAATTTCCCTAATGAACATTGATCCAAATATACTGAATAACATACTCTCAAACTGAATCCAAGAACTCATCAAACACATCATCCATCAAGAACAAGTAGGTTTAATTCTAGTGATGCAGGAATAGTTCAACATACAAAATTCCATCAATATAATCCACCATATAAACAAACTGAAAGAAAAAAATCCACATGTTCATTTCATTAGATGCTGAAAAAGCCTTTGACAAAATCAAGCACCTTTTCATGATAAAAATCTTGGAGAGGTCAGAGATACAAGGCACATACATAAATACAATAAAGACAATATACAGCATACTGATAGCCAACATCAAATTCGTGGAGAGAAACTTAAAGCCATTCCACTAATATCAGGGACAAGACAAGCCTGCCCACTCTCTTTATTATTCAACACAGTACTTGAAGGTCTAGCTAGTGCAGTAAGACAATCAATGGAAATCAAGTGGATACAAATTGGAAAGAAAGAAGTCAAAGTATATCTATTGGCAGCTGATATGACAGAATACATAAATGACCCACAAAAGTGTACCAGAGAACTCCCAGAGCTGATAAACATCTTCAGCAAAGTGGGTGGATGCAAAATTGAGTAAAAAATTCAATAGCCCCCCTTTATACAAATAATATGTGAGTGGAGAAATTAGCAAACTAACATCTTTCACAATATCCACAAATAATATAAAATGTCTTGGTGTAACTATATCCAAGCAAGTGAAAGACCTGCATGACAAAAACTTCAAGTCTCTGAAGAAAGAAACTGAAGAAGATATCAAAAGATGGAAAGATATCCCACGTTCATGGATTAGTAGGACTAACATAGTAAAAATGGCCATCTTACCAAAAGCAATCTATAGATTCAATTCAATTCTCAAAAAAAATTCTAACACAATTCTTTACAGACCTTGAAAGAGCAATCTTCAACTTCATATGGGAAAATTAAAAACTTAGGATACACTGTCTTCTGAAAACTCAAATGGGCCAGAAACATTTAAAGGTATGTTCATCATCCTTAGTCATCAGAGAAATGCAAATAAAAATTACTCTGATACTATAGTTTACATTTGTTAAAATAGCACAAATGACAGCTCATGCTTGAAAGGATGTGGTATAAGGGAAACACTCATCCAGTGCTGATTAGAGTACAAACATGTACAGCCATTAATGAAAATCAATATGATATCCAAAAGATGAAAATGGATCTACCTCAAGATGCAAGCATACTATTTTTTAACATATACCCCAAGGATGCTTCAGCCTATCAAAAGAACACTTGGTTCAAGTGTTCATTGGTGCTGTTTCATAATAGGCAGAAATGGAAATCAATATAGATGCCCCTCAACGGAAGAGTGTATAAGCAAAATGTGGTACATTTACACAATGGAGTATTACTCAGCTGTTAAAATGGCCCATATCCCAAAAGATACATATTTTATGTACTCAGTTATATGTGGTTATTAGCAAATAAAAATGATAAGCAACCTACAATCTGAAGTCCTAGAGAAGTTAGGTATAGAGGAAGTAACTAGGGTGGAGGTAAGGCACATGGATCTTCTTGTAAGGGGAAAATAGAATAAATTATATGGGTGGACTTGGAGCAGGGGAGTGGCAGGATCAAATGAGGAGATAGAGTTGAGGGAGGAAATATATGGTGAGACAGCTGGAATTGAGGGGCATTTGATGGATAGTATGAAAACCTAGTGTGGTGAAACTGTCCTAAAATATATTAATGAGGTGTCCTAATCATGGGGAACATGGAGTCTCAATGGGCTATCTCTTGTCACCAAATGGATTTTCCAGTAGTGGGACTGGGTTACACTCAATTGAGTTGTTGGACGAGGTGGGTCCATGGAAATCCCTAAACAATTCAGGCTGTTTCCAGCACAATAGGTCATTCTCTAAAAACTGACAGTGGGGCTCCATTGTTGAAGACAACCCATACAGAACTTACTGAATGTGGAGAAGCCGAGCTGCTGCCTAATGAACGGAGCCTTTACCTCATCACCCCTACATTCTTCTGCCTTTGGTATGGGAAATACTCTGCAGGCTACCAAAAGAGAAATGTAAACACCAAGATGGCCATAAAACCCTTCATCTACCATCTGTCCTGCTTGCAAGATATGCTAGGGCAATGGTGCCACAAAGCTAGTGGGTATTGTCAACCAACGTCTGATTTGATTCAAGGCCCACTCCATGACCTGGAACCCAAAACTTCTTGGCTAACCCAGAAACAGAGACTAGATAGCCCTGAGACCTAGGGTAAAGCCAAACACCCCTGATGATATTCAGCTATATTCACAGATCCAGTCATAATCAGAGAGGCTTGATCTAGCAGCAGATGAGAACAGATGCAGAGACCCACAGTCAGATACCACATACACTTGTTCACACATTCATCATATACACACACACACAGAGAGAGAGAGAGAGAGAGAGAGAGAGAGAGAGAGAGAGAGAGAGAAAGAGAGGGGAGAGTCAGTCCTTGGAACATACAGGCATTCATGGGATGTCTCCATCAAATCTTTCCCCATAGAGCTCAGTAAACACCACTGAAGAGGAAGTGGAAAGAGTGGAAAGAGCCAGAGGACATGAGAACACCAGGGGATTAAGGCCTACTGAATCAACCGAGTAAGGCTCCCATGAACACAAAAGGATGAAGCAGCAAGCACAGGCCTATATGGTGCAGAGCAGTTTCTTTGTGTGTATATTATGGCTTTTACCTTAGTATTTTTGTCGGACTCCCGAGTGTGTGAAAGACTGGGCCTCTGATTCTTGTGTCTAGTCTTGGGGCTGTTTTTCTTCTGTTGAGATGCCTTGTTCAGCCTGAATATGATTTTGTTTTTAATCTCATTATATTTTATTTTGTCACATTTGGTTCTTATCTCTCAGAAGCCTGCTCTTTTCTAGTGAGAGGCAGTAAGAGCTGTATCTGGAAGGAAGGGGAGGCAGGGAGGACCTGGGAGGATTAAAGGGAGGGTAAAACATAATCAGGATCTATTGTATGAGAAAAGAATCCATTTCCAATAAAATAAAAAATATTTTTACAACAAAGAGAAATTACTACCCTTTGAGTGTTGGTGTAGTGCTGAAAAGGAATATCCAGGACCATATAGAATGATGATCGAGACATTCTTCTTTTCCAATTATAAGTCCGCATGGTGCCAGATTTCTCTATATACTTCATCCAAAGTAATGAACCCAACAGAATTCAATACTGAAATGTGTAGTGTATAAACCCAACGTGGAAGGGTTAGAGGCTGGAGACTCGAGAGCTTAAGGCTGGCTATAGGCTTATACGAAGTTCAAGGCCAGCCTGAGCTACCTGAGACCCCACGCAACAACAACAACAGCAACAAAAACCAAAACAATAATTTTTAAAATGGAGTCAATGCATAGCAGAGAAAATACCCTAGGTCTGATAAGATAAACATGAAGATATTGGCAAAGATAGAAATCAATGCCTGGGCTGGGCGGTGGTAGCGCACGCCTTAAATCCTAGCACTTGGGAGGCAGAGGCTGGTGGATCGCTGTGAGTTCAAGGCCAGCCTGGACTACAAAGTGAGTCTAGGACAGCTAAGGCTACCCAGAGAAACCCAGTCTTAAAAAACAAAAAACAAAAAACAAAAAAAAAAAAAGAAAGAAAGAAAGAAAGAAAGAAAGAAAGAAAGAAATCAATGCCTGCTTATAAATTTCCTTTAGAAAAAAATTGTGGATTTTAAATTAAATATGTGATTTCTTCAATATATTTTAAGAATAGTAAGGGTCCTGAGATTTGAAAAGTACATGAGATATTCACTGAAAATGCTGCAATTAATGAACTCACAAGGCAATGCAAATGAAGCAGAAAGGAATGCATATGAGTGGGGTTCACTTTGTACTTCCCCTGTCTCAGATACTTGGCTGTCACTGTACCTGGCAGCACTTTTAGAAGCATGTAAGGACTAAATATAATTCAGGCAGTAATGGGGTTACCCTACAGAGATCAGTCCACTGAAACGGAGCCTTAATTGGAAAAGTAATTATTCTCTTAAAATTTCGATGAAAGGTGACTCACTGTAGTTTTCTGTCACCTTGCTCTGGACCAAATATCAGAAACAATTCTCAGGCTTCCTTCAATTGCCTTTAATCATGAATTACAAATCTAACTGTTATGGAGTGTTTCCTGTACATCGTGTACCCCACGAGCACAATACTGGAAGTAGCATTGAACCTGTGCTGGTCACACAACTCCTATGGGAGAATGGCCATAGATGCTGCAGACGACGTACAGTGCGCATCAACAGGGGCAAATGTCTACAACACTTCCAAAGAGCACTGAATTACAGTCTCAAAAACAAAACAAAACTCAGCAAGATTGTTTACTAAAGGAAAACCAGAGAACTGAGAAACTTGTTTGTTATACACAAATAGAAAGTGAGCGGCTTCTTTAGAGCAAAGGCATGGGGCCAATAAGACTAAGACAGCCAGGAGCTGCAGTTCCAAATGGCGGTGTCTCTATGCTTTATCCTGTGGACGAGTACTGCTGGTCTTCACTTCTTTACTCATTCACACCTGCCTAGCAGTCATCAGAAGCACACTCCTGAAAACCTAAATATATGGTACCCAGTTTCAGTAACCATTCCTTTCTGAGAGAGTGCCCACTAATATTTAAAATTGTTTTCTTTATTTTCAAGGTTATAACATAATTACCTCATTTTGCCCTTCCTTTTCTTTCCTCCAAACTTGCCTATAAACCTTTTCAAATTCATGATAACATACACATGGCCACCTCCCCTAAAGATGCCATAGTTCACTGATAAAAATTAGTCTTTTTACTAAGAGTTAGAGTTATAGGAAGCATTATCTTTTCCTTTCCTTTTTACTCTTTGAACCCATTTTGTTTAGAAGTGACAAAAAGATGAGAAGAAATAAAAATAAGTGACCTGGGTGCAGTGATGGATACCTATAATCCCAGCACTTGGGGAGACAGAGGCAGGGGGATCTCTGTGAGTTCAAGGCCAGCCTGGTCTACAAAATAAGTCCAGGACAGCCAAGACTACACACAGGAAGCCTGCCTCTAAAAACAAAAACAAACAAACAAAAAGTGTTCTTTTCATTAATATAACAATTTCTTTATCTGTCTTTAATTAGATCAATCAGCTTAAAAAGAGTCATCTCCAACACGGTAGCAATATGACAGACCTATAACAACTTAGAACTTAGGCTCAACAAATACCATGGCATTTATGCATTAATTATAATTTAAATAGCACTCTTGCAATTAAAATTATTACATTTATGAAAAATGAGAAAAGTTAGAAAAGATCAGGATTACAGTCATGAATACATATCTGTAATAGGGCATGTCCCTAGTCTGTGTGAGGCCCTGGGTTCAATCCTAGCACTGAAAGAAAAAGGAACAAAAACAAAATTTCAAATTTTGTTCATAAAAGACATACGGAGAAGAAAAATGGTACGTTTTCTTTGCCATGACTTCAAAGTGATCCTTGAAATGAACACAGGATAGGACATTGCTCATGTAAATTAAGTATGGCTGATGCAGAATAGAGAGTGTATGCCAGAAAAATACACGGTGTGCCCATTTATTGAGCCAATGTGAGTCCATAGCTAGAAGCAATACAGCTCAGCTGAGGAGAAAAAGAAGAGCTTACTTTGGAATTTACAAGAACTCACAACCTCCATGTACCATGCAGAGAACATAAAAGAACAATTTCCAGGTGCTAAGATAGCTAACTCTAGCATATACCACAGAATAGGGTCATGGGGTTTCTTGGGGGGGGCAATTATATGAGGCTAAATCAATATGAAGTAGTTAGAATTGTCTCTTTCCTCATTTGAATCTGTTGGGTGACCTTGAATGAGTTCTTTGACTCATCTAACGGCCATGTCAAACAAAGTAGAAACTATATTTTTGAGCAATACTAATGTATTTAAGTGGGCTTACTAAAAGACAAAGGATTATTCACTTAAGTTGCCTTATAATTGATTTTATTCTCTCCTTTCAACAAAATCATCCTCTGAGGCACGCATCCAGACACTGAGCTGATGAGTGCTGAGAGGTGCAGGAAGTGTGGTTTCCTGACTACAGCCCACATGAATGCTGGGATAAAGACAAGGCTCATCAGCTGTGGCCCATTTCAGTTTTGCAGCCAGAAAACCAACTCACACCAACCTGCACAAACACTCACTGGGCGAGGCTCAGACAGGACCAGTGTCTTCATTTCTCCAGAGCTTCTATTGCCATTGGCAGCATTTTCGGAAAGTTTCCCCCTTAGCGATGGAGAAGACTCATGAATTGCACCCTGTCATGAACCAAAGGTTTAGCATGTGGTATTACTGTCTGGATCGAACAATGGGACCATTTTGGAACAGAGGCTACTGGCAGTAGCATAGACATTGGTTCACCCTGCAGCTCACACACTTTCACCTAAGGGACATAAGTGTGGGATGAGTGATTCTCTTAAGAAGAAGTAGGTGATGCTCTTGCTTCCAAAGGGGTGATGGTAGACTGTCCAAACACTGGCTGCCCACTCCTTGGTACCATGATATCATATGCTAGATTCAATAGAAATCTTTTAATATGTCCTGGAGCATATGTGCTTGCCTAGGTCTTTTCAAATGAAAGCTTAAAATACAGAGGGGAGAATAGAAAGGTATACAGATAGAAGATAAAGGAAAACTCCTGGTCTTTGGATGACTGTTGGAACATAGTTCATTTTTAACTTCAGTAATCAGCAAATCTCCCCTACTCTAGGAGGAGGCTTCTGAAATGGTTCTTAGCAGAAGGCTGCCACAGATCCCCCTTACCTTAATGCAATCCCATCTGAACTGAAAGTAGAATTATTTCTCCACATCCTGGAGACAAAGTTTTAAAACCCTATGCTATCTTGTTCTAAAGGATGATCTTGTCATTTCATGAAATGACAAATTATCCTGAGATTTTTTTTTGGCAGGAAGAATATTATTATTGTGTTTTTACTACGTTTGTGTAATAACAATGTTTTCCTTACATGTGAGGTTTGGCACATAGTTGATACTAAAAAATGTTGGTTGAGTAATTGCATGAATGGATATCTGGATGGAAAAAATACTATGGCAACACGATAATGGGTAATAGACGAGATTCCTGTGGTCATGTAATGCCAATTTAGAAGACATCACTAAGCATTGGCTGTGACAAGTTGTCTCTCTATGGGTTCCTGTGGGGCCACCATGCTCTCAGGTAGCCCTCTGAGGCTCATCAGTAGCATCATTTACAGAGCTTGCATTGTGCGCAATGAAACCCAACCTGGCATCCCCCAAAACCCTCAGTCTTTCAGCATAAAACAAAGTGCAGCTTCCCCCACAGAGCGTCCTGATTAAACAAATTAACCATGGCACTGCTTGCAAATACACATGCTAGAGTGCAGGAAATGAGCAGATACAATGGCCAAGTCTGTATTTAATTTTAATTAAATTTCATTCTGTAGCTCAATTAATCCACATCTCCAAATGTCAGCAGGACTTAGGCAAATGGAATGACATCTGCTGCACTGCATAGCACTATAAAACCTTCACTGCATGCTAGGTCTCTGGAAGCACACCAGGAAAAAAAAAAAAAAGAAATATCTTTATTAAGTCTGCAGCAATGTATAGAAGTCTAACTCAGAGTCCAATGACAGAACATAAACTAGAGTAGAAAATTGGACTAAGGACACAAGTGAGTTTGGCATGACAAACAGGGCTCAAATATCCTAGCTTGTGTTATTTATTGTTTAAAAGTTGCTGTTTGACTTTATAGCTATTTTCCTTAATATGACCTGGTTGGCTTCCCAATTGCCCAGGTTGGTTTTCTTTCTTTTCGGGGACCCAAATGTTTTTCCTGAGGTAGGGAAACTGGTGGATAAGGGCAAGCACTCTCCATGGAATATGAAAGCAACGACTTCAGTAATGCCAGGTCATCGGCCACAAGAAGCGGAGTGTGACTTGTAGTATGGCACTGGCAACCTTCCACAAATGCTTTTGTTCTGCCACTTATAATATCAGCTTAGAGGATTGTTTTAAAATAAAAAGTCAGATATTAATTGGACGGACTGAGTTCTCACTTGACAGTGCTGGTTTGGGGAAATATCTGTGTGTGATTTTTAGAAAATGCCAATGTGCTCGCCATTGTCAGATGATAAGGATGAGTGAATCTTAGCAAAGTAAACTCATTTACTTTGATACCATAATAAATAACATATGGTCTCTTCTCTAGAGAGAAGAAAAAGAAAAAAGAAAAAAAAATACATCAAAATAAAACACAATGTATTTCTTTAACAGGGAGAGAAGCCCAAAGCATTAGGAAAGGTCTGGAGGGATGCCAAAAGCCTGGGGTAGGTGCTGACACAGGAGCAGAATTTTAGCAAATAAGTACTGTGGAAACTAAATCAAAATAACAGCAATAATAGAAAAAAAGAAAAAGAAAGGAAGGAATGAAGGGAGAGGCAGAAGAGAGAGAGAGAGAGAGAGAGAGAGAGAGAGAGAGAGAGAGAGAGAGAGAGAGA
>OU015758.1:36334209-36351642 GCA_907169655.1 Acomys percivali
AGAGAGAGAGAGAGAGAGAGAGAGAGAGAGAGAGAGAGAGAGAGAGATTTTCAAAGTGTTGTCTCCTTCATTCAAAGGTCAAGGAAGTTATAAATTACAATTATTTACAGATGATGGGATGGCAAGCTGACTACAGTAACAAATGCAATAGAAGAAAAACGAATATATCACCCTGAGTTTTGAAAAGAAGATATTCACATGAAGTATTGCAATGCTAGACAAAGTTAAAACCCCAAGTTTAATAAGCACCATTGCCTGTGTGCAAAGGTCCCAGGCAGGAAGCTGGACAACAGAAAAAGGACACGAGAAAGTTTAACTCACTTGGCTCCATTTCCCATAAGTTTAAAATAAATATCATCTTAAGCTAAAAACAGAACTTTTCTTCTCAACTTGTATTTCAAAACTCTTCAGTATCTCAAATCCAACATTAAAAAAAAAATCCTAATTTTAAACATAAAATTAAAATCTCTAGAGTTGGTTTCACTGAAGAGAAAATAAATGGGAAATGTATAATGAGGGATAAGGAGATGGACATTGGGTGAAGCCTTTGTGGGCCTGAGTTTGCATTTCCACAAGGCCCTGGAAAGGCTGAGGCAGGAGTACACACATCTATAGTTCCAGCAAGCCCTGTGAGGGGCAGGGGATGGAGACAGGAAAATCTCCTGGAAGCCTGTGAGCCAGCCCATAGCTGTGAATAGCAAGAGACCTTCTCTCACACCGAGTGAACGGTGTGGACCTGACACAGGAAGTCATTCTCTGACCTCCACGTGCATGGCCACCCCTCACTCCGCTGGATGCACACAGATGCACAAAGTAGAAAAGTGATATCTAGGTCTAGAAATGCTTTTCAATTATAATGAAAAAAAGAAAAGAAAAGAAAAACAAATCACTACTTTAAAAAGAAGACAGACAGATGTTTCCAGCTCCAATTTCAAAGTCTGTTACAAAACATGATTCTTAGAATTCCTCCCCAAAATCAGCCCTTTCCCTAAGACTTTTGAAATGTGAAGTTTATATTTTGATGGGGTAATTTTTAAAATAGAAGGGATGTATTGTTTCATTATAAGGAAGAGTTCAGGGTCACTCTGGTTGTTTCTCTCTGTTGTTTCTGTCTATAATTCCAACACTAAGTGGACTCGGGGAGAAAAATTGGGAGCTTGAGGCTGGTCTGGAATCCGTGATGAGACTGTATCCTAAGCAAGTAAGTAAACAAAATGATTGTCTTAAACTAAAAAATAGTTGAAACTTTATAAAGTGGGATGTTAATACTGTGGTTGGTAAGCTGACAAAAATCCGTGGAAGTAAGGTTCTTTTCCTTCCTTTCTGCTCTCCACTGGATTCCATACTTTAATGCCCTTCGTACAAGGATTATATAGATTTCGGGAGGAAGGAAGCCTGTGCTAACTTGTCTACGATGTTGTGCTCTAGCTCTCCTATCCAAAGGAGAGAGGCACTCCAGCAGTGCCCTGTGCTATGTTCTACACGGGGAGAAATGTAACATGTTAGTGCAGTAGAAGGCGCAAACTGGCCTAGAGAGGCCGACATCCACGTGGTCACGGTACAGTGCAGTTACTACTTACTGCTTCTAAAGTCCACAAGTGCGGCTTACGGGTTCTAGAAAACATTTTCTTTAAGGTAGAGAAGAATTTTGCTTGCCTTCCTGAAGTTTGCTTAGGACTGTGGGAGGCCAAGGCGCTGCAAGATACAAAGCTACATACTGGCCGGGTGCGACTCGTCTGCTATAGTCTGATAAGAGGGAAAAACACGTGGGCTGCATCAGCTGCGGGAGAGAACAGTGAGCGAGCCTGACCGTGGGCAACATGGGCGCGGGGCTCTGACGGAAGGATTTGTGAACTGAAGTCTCACCTGTTCGTTTATAGTTATTATTTCCCCTTCCTGTTGCTTCCAGAGCCCATCCTTTAAGCTTTTCTCATGTCTTTGCCCTCTCCTTGCTTTTTGGAAAGGAATCTGTGGTGAAAATAGCTTATGTTTAATATCAAATTAACTAGTGGGTTTTTAAAAATTATTTTTAAATTTTGGAGATTTTATTTATCTGGATGTCTTTACTGCGTGTACCATGTTTGTACCCAGTGCCTGAGGAGGCCACAAGAGGGCTTCAAATTCCCTGAAACTGCAATTACAGAAGGTTGGGAGGCACCGTGAGTGTGCTGGAAGTCAGGAAGAGCAGCCAGCGCTCTTAACTGCCCTCCATCCAGCCCACTAGGCAGCTGATTGTTAATTCAGGTGTGGAAACACTCAGCTTACTCCTTGCGATTACCTTCTGAATTCAGAACTGTGCTTCCTACAAGACGGTTCACAAACTCAGCAGTAAAAAATGAAAATACATTTGTTTTTCCGCAGTTGATAATAAAAAATTTAATTCCCAAGTCCAAACCCTCATGAATTAAAAATAATGAATAAATTACCTATTTACACCCTATGCCATCAGCAAATTCTGTGGACACACCTTAAAATAATGCTAAATAAAGCCAATGTCATTTTATTCCTCTGATACAAATTCTAATTTAAATTTGTAGAAACAAAATAGCTCAATTATAATTGTTCTAAGATCAAAATATTTTTATGTTTAATAATTGAAAGTTAAAGTTTTCACACCAGTAATTTTGTAGTTTGTCATCAAAATTTTGCACCTACTCATTTATATTAATAAAGTAATGGCAAATATCTCCTGATTCATGCATACAAGCCCAAAGTCTCAGCTTTAACGTCTAACACACTACTTTCTCTCCTTTTTTATCTCCCTCCCCAGCACCCACTCTCATTCTTACACATACACACACAGACACACACACACACACACACACACACACACACCTCTTTCTTTAGTGCTATAGTAATAAAAACATATCTCACTGCCAGGTAGTGAAAATGCCCTGTCATGTGACTATGGTGCCATCGGGATGCAGTGTTTCACAGCCACCACAGTGTGGGATTGACATATGACATTTATAAAATGTCAGAACCCCTCCCCCAACTTTTACAGTCTATTCCCTAGTAGGCTTTCGCAATGTAAAACGAACTGAAGGCAACTGTGTGCTCATTAGCGGTGCCACTTCCGATACACTGTGCTGATTGACAAGGAACCACCGTGATATCAAAGTGCAGGTGTAAAAAATAATAAGGCAACTGCGTGTGTAACAAAATCGCACTAACTGAGAATGTGCAATAAATATGCAAGAAGGCAGTTTTTTATTCATTGAAAATGTGACAGGGTACATCAAACATAAAACCCAAGAAGGGGTTTTGACATGCCAAACTCAATTAAAATTTGTTTTCATGACTATCGCTGGCAAGCCTCAGTGACTTACTTGCACACGTGAAAGGTGATTATGCAAGGACCAGATAGAGGCACTGAGGACACCGAGAGATGTAGACGGTGCTCAAAACACAGCTAATAGCGAAGCCTGGCATCACTCCTACTCTTTAATAGACGACAGAGGATTCGTCATGATGAAATTAATGTATTATATGATATATAATATTAGCTGTCTCTGGCCTATTGGAGGAGGTGGACATGAGTCTCTTCCTCGCAAACTGTCTCTCACCCCTTCAATAGCCTCAGGAGCTTAACACTTAAAAGAAATCCCTAAGGAGAAAGCAAAATAATGAATAAAACAAAATTGTGGTGACATTTGCATAGTATGTTTTGTAACTATGTGGTCATATGACTGGTTGTATATATAATGCCTTGCGTTGCTTACATTTAAAGATAAGAACAGGCAGTGTGACATCAAATCTAAAACATGTTTTCTAGAAAATTTACAAGGTCCCCAACCATGCAAATCAAATACACATTTGCATTTTATTGCCTTTTCAAGTTGTCCCGAACAATAGCTATGAGATAAAAGTATGAAACCTAAAAGGCTCAACCATCATGCCCAAAAGATGGCAGATACATTGGGAAAGAATTATATACTCCTCCTTCACTCAAAAACTAACAAATTATTTTCTGTAAAAAATGACTTGAAAAATTCCAGAAGATTATAAAAAAAAAGTCACCATAGTAACCCTCTCCTTGTCCTCACAGGGGAAGTGTCCCATGAGAACTTCTGAAGACTTTGGAATAACTTATCGATGCAGAATGCTAGGAGCCCTGCCCAGACAGGCAAGTCCCCTTTAGCTTACATCTGTGTTCCCAGCAGACCTTCAGTTCAACACAGTAAAGTTACTTAGAGAAATGATTTCCCTCTTGATATCCTCTGTTGGATTATTTTTTTGAGAAAATTCAAAAATATTAGAAGGAAATTATCATTACTCCCTGAAGAATAGATACCAATCATTAAGGCCAGATACTGCAGCCATGAGTCATCTCCATAATTTGTTTGCATGATTAATTGCCTTAATAAATGAAGGAAGAAAGCACAATAGGAAGAAAAATTGCAGTAAGAGTTCTCAGACTTCATTCTGCATCATAATGTGTATACACGGATGATTGCAAGTGGGGCGACTGTGACTTCATTCTAGGTGTTGTGAATTCAGTCCCTCCCTGCAGGGATTCAGGGTATGTGTCTCTCCAGACAACTGTGACATGTGCTGCTCACTCTCTTGTAACATGGATAAGGACTTTAACATATCTTGTTGTACCTTAGATGATGACATTTCCTCAAAACTCCAGAGTTTTTATCCCATTATTTACTCCTGAGAGTCACAAGCCATCTCTCCCCTCTAGTCACAAATATGAGGCTAATGTCGGGAGTTGCAGATTTGGGAAGCGAGGAGAACCATCAGCAGTATTCTACTTAAAAGATTGTGCACTGAAAACACATTTCCATTCCCACAGGCCAGGCCCATGGAAGCCATCTCTTCACCATGCTCCTCATGGGAACCTTGCGAC
Source organism: Acomys percivali (assembly GCA_907169655.1). Taxonomy (NCBI): domain Eukaryota; kingdom Metazoa; phylum Chordata; class Mammalia; order Rodentia; family Muridae; genus Acomys; species Acomys percivali. The sequence goes on from OU015758.1 coordinate 36,339,065, forward strand.
TCCTAAGGTACCCTAGCAAAGCTCTTCTTATCCTTTTGTTACATGATGGTTTTAAATTCAGTTTTTAAAAAGACTGTTGGCCTGGTCACTATGCCACAATACCTAAGGACTGAGGAGCTTAGTCTTTACCGAGAATGACCAGGCCTGCTGTGACTTAGTTCTTTTTGTTATCTATCTATCTATCATCTTTGTTTGTGTGTGTGTGTGTGTGTGTTTTTTTAATATAAGATCTCATCATAGTTCCAGCTATCCGGAACATGCTATGTAGACCAGGCTGACCTTGAACTCACAGAGACCTGCTTGCTTCTGCCCCCAAGTACTGGAAGCAAATGCATGTGCCACCATGCACCAGGCTCTGGAATTTGATTCTAACCTGCTTTTCCAGCCTTATTTGCCAAGTGGTTTGTTGGTAGTCTTCTAGAGTGACAGGAGCTTTTCCAGCGTTTCAGCCTCTCACATCATTTGCTCAGTGCTGAGGACCACCCCTATACATCTTCACTCATCTGCATGAAGTTTCAAACTCCACAAATTCCTGGTCTGTCCTAGTTCTCAAATTAAACTATACTTACCCCAGTGGAGACGAGAGGCTGATTTCTTTTGGGGATGTGTTAATTCCTGGCTGGTTTAGGTCTTACAATGGATACATTATATTTTCCTCATGTTTTCTGTCTAGAATGATATATTAGTCTTTTTGCTTTATAACAGTGCTGTGCAGTATACAAAGAAAAACAACTTGCTTAGTTCATAATTTTAGGCATCAAAGAACACAGACCCTTTTTCCATTCAGCTGCGGCGATGGTCCCCTTGTCCACAGTGATGGCATTGTGGTGGACAGCATTGTTGTAGGAATGTACATAACAGCACACAAATGGAGAGGCGGGAGGACAGAGATTGAGAAAGGGCCAGCGTTGCTCTTTGTAATAACTTTTTATTGCAGAAACTAACTGGAGACCCACAAGAAAGAAGTTAATCATCTCCAAGGGCAACCTCAATAACCCAGGTACATGCAGCAAGCTCCTCCCTTTAAACAGTCTGCTACTTCCTACCTACAATGCCATCCAAAAGATGAAGGATGAAGCCTCCAACTCTAGAGCCATTGAAGAACAAACACATACAACATCTAAACAATGGTCCAGGGTAATATAGGAAGCAGGACAAGTCTTCCCCACTAAAAAATTCCTTTTTTTTTTTTTTTTTTTGGCAATCCAACTTCTAGGGAATACTTACTGGTTAGATTCTAAAGGTACTTCTTTAGTAAGTATCTAAGAAGAAAATCACTTTTGATTATACCAGAAGTACTATAGGAAATTATTTGGGAGTGTGTGAATGGAGATCTCAAGGGATTTTTATGTAGTAAATCTTTCAGTATTGCTCAGTACAGAGTCTTCCAGGTATTGTTAATGGGGAAATGAAGTAAAATTCAACAAACATTCACCAAGAGTGTCTGCTAAAGGCAAGATACTCTGACCTCTGACACTGCAAAGACAGTACCTCTAGAACTTCTCAGAATGTAACACTTTATATCTATCATATGTAGAAATTTATTTCTTACCTAAAATCAGATCAAATTAAAATGTAAATGCTTTGTGGGAGGGGATTAGATGCAGCCTCTCTATTTAGGAGATTTGAACTTAGTATTAGTTTAAAAGACCAAGCAGCCACAGAACTAAAGTGAACATAACAGTAAATTCCTAAATCGAATGGAATTTATTTTCTTGTTGTTGCCGATGATATTTAAGGCATAATAGTGCATGGGTTCATGTACATAAATATAAATATTCTCTGTAAAATTATTTATGAATCATTCTAAATTATAATTCAAAGTTCTAATGCTTGTGTTTTAATATGAGATTTAAAAAAAATTATTTTATTTGTTCATGCTCATTACTCAAAAAAAGTAAGCATCACTGTGTGTGTTCATTCCTCCCTTCACTTATTCCTTCAGCGAATATGAGAGCCAGCTCTGTTCAGGGCCGCCTTGCATTTAGCCTGAACTCTATTCTCAGCTTGAGTTGAAGAGGTCTTTCAGACATTGTTCCTTTTGGTGGGAAGAGACTGGAGGAAAAAAATTTCTATTCAGGTTTCTTTTTCTACACCCAGAGGGAAAACACTTTGCCACAGACTGCACTGAAATTATAGTTAAAGAAACACATACCGCATTGCCACCTCTCCACTTGACGCTTGAAGGTGGCTACGTCCCTTTCCAGCCAGAGCTCCTCGCTTTCACTCTGCGCCAATCTCTGCGCCAATTATTCATATGCATTCTCTGTTACCCACGGTATTTTGGCTTTCTTGATAGTATAGACATGATGCTCTCTATTGTATCACCCTTGGCAATTATCATTGTATGTTTATCAAGGTATTTAATAAGTACTTAATTTGCTGAGTGTTTTTAAATGTTTTTTTTTTTTTTTTTTTGAGACAGAGTTTCATGTATCCCAGGCCAGCTCTGAATTTACTATGTAGCCGAGGAGGCTCTAGCACACCTGTCTCTGAGTGCTGGGATTATAGGTGTGCAGCACTGCGCCTGCTATATACAGTCTGAGGACTGGACCCAAGGCTTTCTGCATAGGAGGCAAGCACTCTCCCACTGGAGGCACATTCTTAGTTCCAAGATGCTAAAACTTTTACTTGGGGACATGTTATTAGTTCTGGTGATGATGCTGTGGCATGCAAAAGATATAGTTCTGTGTCCAAGAGATTTTTATCCTATCAGAGGAAACCAAGCATGTTGATGGGGATCACAGAAGCTATATCACGGAGGTGCTCAAGCGTTTAGGGTCAGGAGAGGAGAGGTTACTTCCAGCTGGTCAGGATTTCAGGATTAAAATGACAGCCCTTGCTGCACCTGGCCACAGAAACACATTGGCTGATAACAATAAACAGCACAGTTCTGGTTGAAAACATACAAATGCACAGACTAAATCTAAAACAAGTGAAAAACTCAGTGTTGAATCTGCTCACAAAAGAGAGAGATGTATAGAAGTGCAGAGAAGACTGAGAAAGGCTTTAAGGAAACAGTGTTGAGTCTTCAGTAGGTCAGAATCACAAATCTGAAAAGAGATTTCAGGCAGAATACTGGTAATGTCTCAGGAGGAAGGGGAGAGGCATGCAGTACGGCTGCCTTTCTCTGTACACACTGACCAGCCAGACCTTGCTGCAGAGCACACTGATTCCGTCCAGTGAATGCCAGAGATCAACCAGGAAAGTAGATGGCCTCACTGTACATATAGCACAGAAGGCCTGGCTGCTTCGCTAGTGGACAGATGCCCACAGACACCTTCAGACTTCTGCTTAACCGAGGGATGTGATGGGGTGCCCTCTGCTCCTTTGATTCATTACCTCATACGAACCTTCAAGGCTATCTTCCCACATTTTATCTTACGTGTGACCTATGACCATTGTGAGAGATAACACTTATATGTTGATAAGCTTTGATAAAAGTAGGTATATGTATTTGATATAGTTAAAGGCACGAGGAAGAAACTGGAAGCTTATAATGTTAATATACATTACAAAACTTAATGTTTTTCTTATTCAGACTTTCAGAAAAATACCTAAGATGGGCTTTCATTTTTGTGTTCTTTCTAATTCTCTTTTTCTGTTGGTGATGAAAAGCACCTGAAACTTTGCTCCTTATTTTTGTTGATGTTTGTATTTCTCTTTTTACAGTGCCAGATGACAAATGTCCCATTTTTCCCATTCTTCTTGCCAAAATGCAATCACCGTCTATCTCTGTCCTTAGTTTAAACTGCTTCAGGATGCAGGCAAGTGTACCACTCCTCAGTTTTATGTTTCCCTGTGGACTTAGATGCACAAGGCAGGGTTTCATCAATAAGTATATATGGGCGCACGCACACTTTGTTAATAAGTAGATTTAAAAAAGAAATTATAATCTTAATATTATCATATCTGTATATCTTGTTTGCAATGGACATAAAAACATGGAACTAATGTGGTATAAAAAAAAGCAGAACAAGGTCAACTATTCACATACTGTGATAAGGCATGTGAAAAAAATTACTGCAGAAGCAATCGAGCTTTAGTCATAAGTAGTGACTAGGGTTGTATCCAAGAGTCAGGCAGTAAACATAGACCTAACAAAATACTGGGTAAGCAGCACATACAATGTTCCTAGAATTTTGCTGTGACAATCTGAAGGGCATTTCAAAATCCGTATGTCATATAAATGAAACCTTCTAGGTACATTTTGACAAGCTTTTCATTTGCTCATTTAATCAGACAACCATAAGATTCTTATAATGGGCCCCTTAATCGCACGAAACAAGACTAACAGGCTATACATGGAAGACACACACTATCCATATATTCATACAAAAATATCCTGAAAAGTGTAGCGTGCGTTGAAAACATGCAAGAGCCACTTTTGTTTCGTGGAACTGTGGAAACCTTGTCAGTAGCAAGGGTGACCTCCAGTGTACGACTCGGTTATGCCGTTCCTGTGCTCCTCACAGAGGCTGCTCCGACCTAGGCTGGCTCTGTGAGAGCTGCTAGCGATAGAAGAGAAGGAAAGGACATTTTCTGTGTCAGAAAGAGTTTGTGAGCTCAAAGCGATTACTCTGTCTTGGTTTTGCTTTATTCCATTTGTTGGTCCTGCTTAGTTTTGAAGTGTATGGTATTGCTTGCAACCAAAATCTCAAACGACACAGGGAAAATTAAATGGGTGACTAACGTAAGCTAGAAAACTGTTTTCCTTTCTGCATGATCTGGCTGGTATTTGAACTTTTTGTTTTTTAAGCTCTGAAGAATAAGCTGAATTTATATAATTTGAGATGAAAATTCCAAAGTACAGTTCTTCAAATGTCTCACAGTAACATGAAACAGTAAAACTACTCGAGGAGTTCCTCTGCCCAGCGACGGACCCGCAAGGGAGCAAATGAACGACCACTAAACTGACCTCAAGTTCTTCAGGAAACCTCCAGGAGCAAAGCTTGCCATGTACATTGGCTTCTAATAAGAAGCCAACGGCTTTAGATATTAAATAGTACAATTTCTATTTGCCTCTAACTTCACACTATAAAACTATCGCACAAAAAGAGAAAGCAAATCCCACACCATTCACTGCATTTTTTTGGATTTCAGGTGATAGAAATTATCTCTCACTATCACAGATTTTTTTTCTTTGCGGATTAAAAAAAAAAGACTACTGGACATTTTGAGGGGAATGAGGTTTCTTTCAAAAGATTTCATTAGTTAAAAACCCTGAATTCTGCCTTTGCTAGCCAGACCACACAAAAGGTCTAATTAGATGGGTGCACACCAGCACTCCTGCCCTCACAGGCAGTGTCGCTCTCTCCGTCAGGAGCATCTACTTCCAACTGTCTATGCTACGGGTGTTAAAAAGTTCACTCTAGGCTGACTCTTAACACGAAAGGTAGAAGATGTAGAATGAATTGCTTTTTATGAATATTCAGAAAAATTAATATGGACTTAAGTTCCTAGACAGGATAAAGCATAAATAATTGTATGTGATCTAGCTTGTTTACATGGTTTATAATGTAATTTGTTACATGTGTGCATAAAATGCTTATTGATAAAAGCATAAAATTAATGCATTATTTAAAATTCATATTGGTGATAATATGTTCTATGTGTAATAAATTATAAATTATGAAATTCCCAAGAATGTTATAATCTATTAAGTGATAATCATTCCTTTGGGCTTGTTATGATTTATCGTGACAAGAGTCTATGTACTACCTGCTAAGAAATGCCTGAACGTACCCTGCCATGATGGGCCCTAACGGCTCCACAGGAACCATCATTGTCTGTTGTGTCAATATTTCGTGTGCTAAACAGGGTCCACAGAAGAATTCTAAACTAGGTCTTTGCTCACCTCACCATAATGAGGCCTTGATTGGTTTTGTCAATGACACAGTAGAATTAAAGTCATTTCTTGAATTTATAAGTTACAGTGGTGAATTTTTTTTAATCAATGATTTTCTCAGTATACTCTTTGAGAACTCCCAGAAGATAACATCCTTTGAGTATTATTTAAATTGTATCACTTAAAATTTTTATTTTTGAATGCTATATTAAATGTGTCAAATTAATAGCAGAAAAGATTGGAAGCAAAATAAGTTCACCTTATCATATTATTTTTAAAAATAATACTTTGTTTTTAAAATCAAGGTGTCTCAAAGATAACTTTGTAAACAAAGAAGATACATTTTGCTTTCTTTTCTAGAGGGTCTGAATCAAAATTTTAAGAAGGATTTCACCGTAACCCATACCAATCAGTAGCAGGGACTCAACATTTTAAAAATGTCCAAATGTTTATTACATTTTATATTTTCCTAGCTAAATAAAATATTTAAAGACAAACTTCAGATTTTATGTTCATCTCAAGTAACGTAATATTTGCCTGTTGTCCATTTTAGACAAAATGTTATGTTAGAATGTATTAGAAGTCTTTGTCATTTGAGACATCGATCTTGAAATGTTGGTTATGTCTTTAAATGCTACGCCTTATCAGGTGGTACACAATAATATAAATGGTATGTATGAAATAACAACTAAACAAGGACGAGCAAGATAAAGAATTGAATTACAGCCCAAGGTATTTGAGAGAGCTACATTTTACATTAGAGGAGAGAATCATCTGCTATGAGTAAACTGACTTCTCACCACAGGCGTTTGTGTAAAACCTGTCCTGGCAAAATGCCAGCCAGATTCACAGAGCAAGTTGAAGACCAAGAATTAAAAACAGCATCAGATGCCATACATTTAAGGAAAGAATACTAGTGCAATGTCTTGCCTTGTAATTTTATACAGATGGGTTAAGTATCATAAAAAGTGGATACAGTGCTCTTTTGTGTATTGGTTTTTAATCAATACTTTCTCAGATGGGTCAAGATGTCCAGATGTTTGAGTACAAAAGTTTTTTTTTGTTTTTTTTTTTTTTTTAAATCTTGGCTCTGGTCTTATGAAACAATGTTTTGGCAAAGTCGGCAATTCCTTAAATGAAGATTTTTCCCCCCTTGCCCCTTCTAGGTATCAGGAGACCACTTTAATTCACTCACCAGCTAAACTCTCAACGGGACTGCTGTATCGGTAACATAGGAGCCAATATCCTAGCTATCAGTTTTCATCCAGCCTAGCTGGACCTTTACATTACGGCTGCCCCACATTTATTGTTCTTTCATTGCATCTGTCAGCATTTCCTGACAGCACATTACAGAGCACATGGCTACAAAGTCAGTATCAATCAGTCCATGATCATGCAGATATAAGTAGCAGACTATTGATAATGGGCCTTAAATCAGATCATCATGGCTTTAAGCATAAGATTCTTAAAAGGCAACAGTCCCAGGAGAACTCCTCGTTGCCTGCACCTGTTAGAAACCCCCAGAAGATGGTTTCCCTACTGTGTACCACCTACATCCGCAAAAGAAGAAAAACCTGGATACAAGCACAGGCAGGCAGACAGCCCCTCTAGCCCACCGCACCGTGTAAAATGAACCTTGAGAGCAAAGGTGGAAATGAGCACAACTTATGTGCACAAGCAACATCGAGTATCTGCCTCCACACTGACGAAGCCTCCCAAGGACTATGTCCACCTCATGTGGACAACAGCAGGCGTGCTGGGCTTTTTGCCTCAAAATTACTTCAAAGGCATCTCAACTCGACGCAGCCATTTAGCAGGAAAAGTGAGAGAATTCAGAGCTTAGCTGGTGCGCTACACCAAACGCAAGGCACTATGTTAAAACAAAGGCATCCAGCTTCTCTCTGACACAGATAATAAAACAAAATAGGGGATGCACGCGGATTTAGTAACATAAAATTTAAGGTGATAAACAGGACGGAGGCCGGCTTCTTGTTTAGTATTCCTTCGTTATCACCATAATTGCTGCGTGTCTATCATCGGTAGCAAAAGAAAAAAGTGTCTTTCTCAGCTGCTCCCTGCTTGTTTTGTTCGCTGTATTCTTGTAAAGTGGGAGAAAATAAGTGTCATTTAATGAATAGTGCTATTCTTTGTCTGACAGCTTCATATCTGCTAGGTGTAGGAGGCCTACTACTTTCTTTCTCTGATAATGTTTTTGACAGTGTGCTAAAATCCTCCCCCAAAAGGCCGGCGTGTATGTTCTGCTAAAAGGGGCTTCATCTCTCCTGAATGGGTGCCCTCTTTTAACCCCCTTCAGCTTCTGTTCTTACATTAATTGAGCTGATCAGATTGAGCATATGAATTTGTCTTTGATGTATTCGTATGTTTAGTTGACGTTGCTCTCCCTCTCATTGGCAGCGGACAGGGCTCTCAGACAAATAGCACTGTTGCCATGGCAACAGGCAATAGCTAGGGATCTCTTGAAAAATATTTTTATTTCAAAATTCAAACTAGAAAATTCTCACTGGATATGGTTCTCAGTTCTAAACGTGTCATATCTAATGATGAACGCAATTAGGAATCCCACCAGTGTTTTAAATAATAAATTAGCCTAATTTTCTAGGCCTGGCATGATGACATACAAATACTAAAAAGGCGTCTTCTTTTTAAAATCCATAACAAAGGACTTATTAATGACTTTTGTTCTTCGGATTTCAAATTAAAACGGATGGTAGACTAATGATAGTGGCTTTGTATCTGCTAAAAAACCAAAGGCCTAGAGGTAAACTTCACTGTGTTTTTTAAAGAAAACACTTCAAGCTGCTGTGATATGTGGTTATTTCATTTTAAAAAGCAGGTGTAGAAGCCCGTCTATAAATGTTGAATGCTATAGCAGTTGCTAAATCTCTGTGGATAAAAAATGCCCGTGGCCATGTTTAATTACTGAGCATGAGAAAGGGCCGGCTGGTGAACATAACTTTTATATTCCACTACCATCTCGCAGCGCTGTGGCATTCAGGCCCCGGCTAAGCCACTGCAATACAAGGGAAATACAAACATTTCAATATGTGATATAAGTTCTAGTTTTTAAACAATTTATTCACTACTATATCATTCTAGTTGTATTAATTATTGTTTCTTCCGATCACACCATATCTGTCTTAGAGGACAATGGATATCCCTGTACCATCAGACAGCTTCTAAGACCTGACATAATGTATCATCATATTTTAAAGATAATTAAATACATGCCACATTGTTTTATTCCCTAAACTTTATTGTTATTACTGCATATTTCTTTAGAATCTGTGACTTGCTGCTGTATATCAAAGTATACTTAGCTTTCTCATATTCACCAGTAAATGCACTATTTAAAAAAAAAAAGTAATAAAATTGAGCAAAGAGGTGAGTATTTTGGGTTTCTCCAGAGGAAACTTTTTTTTAATTTTTAGGATGTCACCACACACATTAATAAGAAGGTTAATGTGAATACAAATGGCAGCTTTCATCTATAATACATATTTTCATCTCATGTTAAATATGATTTTTACACTGTACACACTAAGAAGTTTGTGTGGAAAGTAAAATATTGTAAACTATTAAATCTACATATTATATAATATTCATAAGCAGTTTGAATTGCTAAACTTTTGCTTTTATAAAACAACTGTTATTGTAGTCTAACACATGAATATTGCATGTTTTGTTCTAGGTTTTGCTACTAAACCACCTGAAATTTTTTTCGACTGAAAATGAGTATATTTTGCAAAAAAAAACCACACACACACAGGCACAACACAGACATGCATGCATGCACACATGGGCACACACACATTAATAAGAACCCACAAAACAAACACATGAACACTACAAGGAACTATTAAGAAGGAAACATTGGTCTCCTTCACTATTTCTCAACTTGCTTCATCAAAACGGCCTACAGTGACAACCACAGATCCCACTGACCTCAGAGTTCACCAGCAGCAACAGCCTCCCAAAGACCAGCTGGCAAGTGTGCAGATGTCTTAGTGCTGCAGCTGGGGTGCTGCCAGGTGGGGTCTGCAACCTCACCCCCACTGTCTTTATGGAGGCCTTATTTGCCTCTGAGGTAGGCGGTGTGCCTTCTTCACTTTCTTGCAACGAGAAAAAAAAAAAGCAATCTTGAAATAAATGCATAATAAAACCACTGCTTTCAGAAAGGGAGGAAAATGTTCAATATGCTTTAGAGAAGCCATCTTACACTCTGCAATTGGATCTACATTCCTTAGACCTCATTGTAGTAAAAGCCTCACTTGTTGTTTTATAGTTGTGAGACAGAGTCTTACTCTGTAGAGCAGGCTGCCTCGCAGCAAACTTGGCTTCAAGGTGCTCACTGTGTTCAAAGGCATGTTTGTGTGGGAAGTTGCACATGGGTGTAAGTGTGCATCTGCAAGTGTGTTGCATGTGTATGGAGGCAGGAAGGCAATCTTGACACCATCAGACTTGGCTTTGAGACAGGTTCTCTCACTGACCTGGTCCACAAGCCACTTCCTCTACCATATTGCAGTGATAAATAAATGTGCTGCACTATGTTCACAGTCTTGACCTCAGGTCCTCACACGTGTGTGGCAGGCACTTCACTCACCGAGTCACTTCTACAGCACACACACACTGGACCATTTTATGATCTGGATGCTAAGTGTGTGGCAGGGAAGAGAGGAGAGTGCCTTTCTGCTTCGTTTCCTATGATTAAGTTACGTAGTGAGAAATAAGAAGGAGCTCTGTTTTATCTCTCAGTAACCAAGGCTTAGAAGCCTCGGTGGGGAGGAAATGACTGGAGAGGGCTGCTCACCCCACTGGAAAAGCCCTGAAAACCCTCTCTTCAAGGATTTCCCACTGCCCAGATGTGCATACTGAGAAGTGAGGGCACATTCGGCTGGCTGTTCAGCATAGTACTGGATTGTCATGCTGGAGAAGGATGGCTCTGCTGTTAATGTTGAAAATGTTTGGGAAATACAGAGAAACTTTCCTTTTATGCTTTGCACTTCACAGATCTCCAAACAGAGTGGCTCGCTGACTTAGCACTAAGGCATAAGTTAGCTCCATAAGTGTCCAGCAAGCCCAAAGGAAAGCTAAAAAAGCACTTGGCTCCTAACGTCTACACTGTGTCCCACAGCTCAGGGATAGCACTTGAAGGCAACTGCCATAGAGAATACAAGGCAGTATGGGGCGGGGAGGAGAGACCTAGATTTGGATGACAGGGTCAGACATTTCTCACTAGCATCCAGACCTTAAGTGACCTTCCTAAGCTTTGACGTCTTAATCTGTAGAATAGGGATCACAATATGAGCCCTCCTTGTGGTGACCGCAGAGAAAGTGAGGAACAAACAAGAATGTGCTTCTAAAGCACGGATTGTGCTCGAATGCACATTCTCCACGTTTTAGATGTTACCATTGACTTTTCTATGTCAGTGTCGTCTCTCCATACAAGCCTTCCTTACCCACTGTGCTAATTGACTTTTATGTCACTCAGCCTGGTGTTTCAGTCTTAACTCTGAAATATTCATTTTTTAAAAGCACATTGCTTCTTCCTGAAAACTTTGTTTAAAAGTTGTTCTTATAAAATACTGAACTCAACATTTCTATGTAGCACTTTTTTTCTACAATGGAATATATTTTTGGATATACTGATTTGGGAAGTTCAGAGAAATTACAGAAAGCATTGGTTTCACAGGCAAAAGTTAAGTACTCTACTATGCAATAAACTACAATGACTACAGAAATATAAAATAATTTGTTGTTACAAATGTCTACTTTGCTTATTTCAGGGAATTTAGCTATATAGTCATATTAGTAACTGTGTCTATTCTCAATGATATATAAACACTTCTGAGTACTTCTGAATATATCATGTATATAAAGTAAGAAAACATACTTATAAATATACAAAGAAATTTCTCAGTTATAAACAGATTATATACTGAAATTTGACTAGTAAATTACTTATTAAGAACTTAGAACACATTTTATCACTTAAAAAACATTAATACAACATTATGGGTCCAAACTACTTAAAAATACATTTGACCCAGAATTTATCACAAAATTAATAACTGTACATGGGTAAGAATTACCCATAGAAATACACAAATGCCTTTGATTAACCCAGGGAAATGACCCCAAGCTCTTGCCCTGATGGCTGGAAAAACGGATAAGGAGGGTTGAACGCTGAGAAGGCAGATGAAAATTTCTTTAAGAGGAAAACTCAGACTCAAAAGACCAACAATATAGAGAATGATGGGTGAGTCTACATATGTTATTCTTGTCATCATCATCACCATCATCATCATCACCATCCTCTTCCTCCTCTTCCTCATCCTCCTCTTCCTCATCAACATTTTCACCACCACCACCACCACCACCATAATTATCATCTGGTATTTACAAGAAAGTCAACAGTTACTATCAATAATAACATTAAATATAAGAAATATGCAGGCTGGGATTTGTGGGCGGTGGGAGGAACTAGATGAACTCAGTCAGTCCGGGGGACACTGGTGCTATGACAGCTCGGGAAAGGCCAGAGACTTGAAAAGGGTGCTTTTACCTCTACTCTCTCTCTGAGTTCTCACAAAGCTTATGCTGAGTCAGACATGTATCAAGCCAGTGATGGGAGACAGACCACAAGAAGCCAGGAGAAAAGTAAAGTGTGTGTGTGTGTGTGTGTGTGTGTGTGTGTGTGTGTGTGTGTGTG
>OU015758.1:36359858-36381241 GCA_907169655.1 Acomys percivali
ATATATATATATATATATAAAATCACTATGCCCAACATTTTATGAGGTTGTAGTAGATGAAACAACCTCAGGTCTTTGGCTGTCCTAATAAGCATTTTACCAACTGATTGATTTTCCAAACCCCTATAATCAATATTTATAATATATATTATATCTGGTTTTTTAACTGAGCCATAGCTTATAAGTAGCCACTGGAAAAGATATTAAGCATGCATTCATGACTTACATTAAAGCACATCTTATAAGGCATAATTGAACCCCTTATTTTCCTTTATAAGTTGGCATGACAGGAAGCACCTGTCTTCCGTAGACCCAGGAGCCACTTGACCCCAAGAGCTAGCGAAGAACCTGAGCACCAGAGGAAAGCCAGTCTCAAATTCAACAAAAACAAAAACAAAATGAGTTCTAACTTATTGAAACTATAAAAATGTTACATATGTGTAAAGTTCTCAGATGTTTTCCATTAGATATATACATATAGCTCTTAGGATAATAGCAACTTCATTTGATAGTATATTTAGGCTAAAAGTGAAGCAAGCACAGACATTTATCTTTTAAAACTATTCTACTTTCTCCATGTAAATAATGCAAAGTGAAAAAAAAGTGATAATGTATCCTCTTGTCAATGTTTACAAGAATCTTGATCTCAAATACTAGACTGATACAAAAAAATTTATTGTCTATTATTTTTTGAAAGAAATTGTAAGAGAAATAAAGTAAAATGATCCATTTTCACTACAGAATTTGCTAATATTTCAGATTCGGCTAGATAGTTTGATGGATAAAGTTCACATTAAAAGGAAACACTGAGTAGGATGGCAGCATTTAGTCAAGCAGCCTTCATTTGCTCCAAATGCATGTCATGGAACACAATAAACATTGCAATGACAGCTAGAAAAGGTGACCATAGAAACACATTCTCAGCTTTTATGTTGAGGAAATAACTTTGAATAAGGATATTATCAAATACACAATCTTTCTATCTAGGACTTCTGAACTGAAAATAAAAAAATAAAGTTTAAATTTTAAAGACAATTTTGTTATGTTGAGGTCTTTTAAACACAGATTCTCAAGGTGTTCTGAGAAATATTATACAACTTTTAGGGGCCATGCCCTATCAAAATGCAATTTTGCCTTTAATTTCTAACACTAATAAATATAAAGCTGGTTTGTTATCTAAATATTCCTTAAAATTGTTTTGTTAAGTTGGAAGCAGTGAAAATTAGGATGCAGGTCTCACAAACTGAGAAACAAATAAAGCAATAAATGAACAGCTAACAAAAGACAATGGTTGTGGGAAACAGGAAAGGAGATCTAATATAAGCATAATTTGTATTCCTAAAAAATAAATAATGTCGTGGATAAAATAGCCAACACTATAATCTCGAAAACTTATGTAAGACTCAAATGGATAGATTGCAAGGACATAGTAGTTGCTTGTCAAAACCGATGAAGCTTGTTAAAGTCCAAGCTACAAGCTGGTGAGATCACCGAATTTCAAGGATGACTGTGTTACATCCTAAGGACTTTTAAAAACCATGATCAAAGCCTGGACTTGAACAGAGAAATAAAAGCATAGACAGCAGCCATGTTCCCTTTATGTAAGTATCCCATGAAATTTTACATTACTGGAACCAGGAGGGCCACTTTTCACATCCATTGGGTAGGAACATGAAGTAGGTGGGTAACAGCAAAGAGATTTTTCCAATCTCTGTTACAGGCATCTGCTATTACCTGAGACTGTTCTTAGCTCTGGGGTTGGTGGAAGCTGGGAGTTTGTTCCAAAGGACTTAGTAGTCGCAGAGTTGGATGTTGGGTCATACACAAAGATGGGAGATAAGAAATGGCTATTGACAGCCTGGTCTACAGAGTGATTCCAGAACAGCCAAGGCTATACAGAGAAACCCTGCCTCAAAGACTCAAAAAAAATTAAAAATAAAAATAAAAAATAAAAGAAATGGCTATTGAGGGGGAACAGAGGATGGCTCAAGACAATTTGTCTCTGGACTTGCAACATTCCAACCCCTGGTATCATAGATATCTAACCAGTCATCCTTTTTAGGTGTGGCATCTTTCCAGGACTTTGACTTCAGCATAATGAGAGCTTTTCAAAGGTTAGATGCAGTTCCCCTATGGATAATCACCAAAATATTTAGTGCTTAGGTATTCAAAACTTGAAAGCACTTAGCATCCTTAGAGTGCTTCCACCTTGAGTTCATGGAGGACTGTTCGGCAAAGGGATATTGTACTCCTGCCCTTGTGGGCCCTGGTGAGTGCCTTTAAAGTCCTGTGGCCCCTCTGCCACCAGGCCTTCCCAGTGCTGAGGTCTGAGCAGTTCTTAGTTCAGTGAGGTCAATGGGCTGCATGCAGGGCTGCTTCTTTCAGAGTGAACTGGTTTCCCATGGTGATGCTGAAGCTGGTGGGAAAGAATGACTGGAATTTGGGAGTCAGAGGAGGTTTATGCAGAAGAGAACATAATCTGAGGGGTACCTTACAGGGCAGCAGCAGACAGTAACACAGATCCCATCAAACTCAGCGGGGACTAGGGCGAAAAGCACCTGAAGGTTTGGTTTCATCTTATATGTACAGTAATGGATCTGAAAGTGTTTTTAAGCAATGACCTTTTGGGATAAATCAAGTCACATAAGAGAGTACCTTCTGCCAGGAACTATTTAGGGCCTAGAATTGTTTGTGAACATATTAGGCATGCAATAAATATGTGCTGAATTACTGAACTTTGAACAACTTAGAAAATGTGGTCATGTGATCAGCTTATTTCAAAAGCTGGTTACACAAGCCCAGTCATACCTCCTCTTTCAACTAGAAGCAAGCCATGCTCTGTTGATAATGTCCACAGTCCATGAAGTGTGTGTGTGTGTGTGTGTGTGTGTGTGTGTGTGTGTGTGAGGGAGGGAGGGAGAGAGGGAAGGAGGGAGAGAGGGAAGGAGGCAGAGGTCTAGAGAGAGACAGAGTCAGACAGAGACAGAGAGACATTGATTTGAATTACTGGTTGTAAGTTAGTTGTGTAGTTGTCTTGTTTGTATAATTTGTCCACATTTCATTTGTACGTGCATTTTAAAAGTAGCTTCTAAAGTTAGCACACAGAGTGATGGATTCCCAGTGGAATTTGTTCTTCCTCATCCTCTTCCTCCTCTCACCTGCCTTCCCGCTGCTGGGCTTCCCCCCTCTCAAAGAGCATTCCTCTGCTTTCCTATCCTATGATGAATTCCATCACTTCCTTTTTCCTCACCATTTCCCCAACTTCAGATCTCTTGTTCACTTCTGTGCATCCCCTTTCTACTTTCATGACCTACACATCACACACACACAGACATACACACAATATCTACAGACTATGAATTCTGATCTGGGCTGGAGAAGATGACTTAGCAGTGGAGTGCCTGCTGTCCTCCTTTCCGCACCCTCTTCTCTGTGTGTGCGTGTGCATGTGCATGTGTGTGTGTGTGTGTGCATGCGTGTGTGTGTGTGTGTGCATGTGTATGTGTGTGCCCTGCTCCAATATCAGTGATCCTTACCCAGTTCCCTTATCTGTACCATAAGTGTTGACCTTACAGACTGAATCTGGTGGTGTTTCTTGGTTTTAGACTCTGGGTAAATTTCATAAGTACTGCTTCCTAAGTAGAACTGAGCAGTCGGTTTATACGGTCCCTGGCATTATTTGAGGGAGACTTCAAGTTCACTCTTCTTTGAGGTCTGTTATGTTGTTTATATCATCTTGATTTGATCTTGGTAGTCCATATGTGTGCAGGAAGGACAACTTTTAGGACTGGGTTCTCAGTTCACAGCTGGCTCCAGGGATTGAACTCAGGTCGTTAAGTGTATACAGCAAGAACCTTCACCCTCTGAGCCATCTTGTTGGCCTGACTCGCTATATTTCACTGGAGTCTATTGTAGCATCTTTTTTTAAATCTCCAATTTTATTAATTTGGGTTTTCTCTCTCTTAAGTTTTAGTTAGTTTGGTTAAAGGTTTGTTGAGAACCAATACTTTATTTGGTTCTATGTATTGCTCTTTGGTCTCCATTTTATTAATTATTGTACTAATTTTAATTTTTTCATTAGCATCTACTGTATTTATATCTGATTTATTCTTGCTTTCTAGGGTACATCATTAAATTCATCTTTAAATTTTCTTCTTAGCTGAACTGCAGAAGTTTTGGTAAGTTGTTCGGTGGTTTTATTTCGGTGGAAGCCATTTTTTCCATTTTGTTTTGTTTTAGGATCACAAAGAGGGGTGGTCTTAATTGATAACTCAATCTCTACATACACTATTGCACAAATTAAGGATGTATCAAAAATTCAGTTTATGATACAAATGCATCACCATTCATATGAAACTATGAGTTGGCATACTGTGGTGGTAGGTTAGTAAACAGCATGAAGATTAAACTTGGCTCCATGAGATCTCAGTCTTCCACAAAAGAACTTGCAAGCTACCTAAGATGCCCAAAGCAAGTCAGTCAGGTTTGGCAGCACACAGCTCAGGAAGCTGACGCAGGAGGCTTGCGGGATCAAGGCTGGCCTGCACTGTACAGCAAAACCATGGCTCAAGAAACTGGTGATAAAAACGTTTTAAAAATCTAGCAGTTTCATTAGGAACCAGAAAGCATATGCACACTGGGAACTGTCCGACCCTCCGTGTGCTCTGCTTCCCAGTCCTGTGCACCGACAGTGATCCCACTGCCGCAGGATCCTAAGAACAAACTACTGTTTCCAAGTTCTAGGCAAACAAGATGGCAATTCATACAAAAGAGTTTAAATAAGACCTTTCCGTTCAAAAGAAAACTAATGCATCTCCATATATTAAGAAGACACTCTCATGAAAATGCTGACCAGGCGTGGTGGCCATCTCCTCTGTGTGCATCATAGCCACTGGGGTAAGCTGCGGAGGAGGGAGAGCTGGGGACTGTCCTACATACTCGGCCCCATACATCCCGGCTAAGTGAGCTGGCTGGCTCCTTATGAGAACTTCCGATTGACAGGTCTAAGCAAATCACCGGGAAGCACTCCCTGGGGGTAGACTTGAAGCCTGGCCCCTGGTTCCCACTCCTGATACGGTAAGCCAGAACTCAAACTTGCTAGGGTAGGCGAATGTGGCCTCTGATTATCACTTTTTTTGGGATAAAAGGGGAAATGGCTATTGCGGGGCTGAGGGAGAAGAGGGGCCACTACACCGTTACCCACAGTTGCTCTGCCCGAGGCTGGGAGTTGGCAAAAGGCTGAGAAGGCTCAGTAGACACTCTCTCACGCCGTTCACGATGATCTATGGGTGCACACCTGTTACCCCATTCCGTTCTTCACGTCCTAGCAAAACAGTGGCCACGGAGCTGGTTGTAGCACAAACACATGACACCAATAAGGGCTGGGTAGGAGTTTTCGGTACAGTGCAAAAGAGAGACTCAAAGAAACCAATGGCTTCTCAGTTCCGGCCTTACAGAGTGTACAGGTACTGTGCTTTCAAGATTCTTCACACGCTGGCTTGATTTCCAAATGGATCGTTTTATTCCCTCCCCTCCCTCCCCCCCCACAAGACAGCCACACATTATAAATTCTGAGCATGTGACAGTCACATGATTTCTTCAGTAAGCTACGAGGTAGATCCCGGCTCTCCTGAGGTTTCAAACGTTAAAGCTTTCACCACAGCCGCACATTCCTTTGATGTCGGGGTTATTGAAAACAAACTCACTGGATAGTTTTTCCTCCACGTAGTCCATCTTGGTTCCTAAAAGTGTTAGCTGTGCTTTCTTTTCGAGGAACACTCTGACTCCATCTTGAATAATTTCTTCATTTACTCCAGGCTGTAAGATGGGCCCTAAAGCTCCTGGTTCGCACGCCAGCTTTCAGACCCACATGCGCTGGCTTGTCTTTCAGAAACTGTTTTATCTTGTTCACAACTGAGGGGGTCAGTGTGAGCTCCGCCTGCGTGGGCTGCAGCTTCCTCTTGCTCACGGTCCGCACCGTGGTGTGGACCAGGCTGGAGGGTGGGACCTTCGGCCTCTCCATAGACACGGTGGATGCTTTTTGATGCTAGACTTTTTTTTTTTTTTTTTTTTTAAACTTCTTCCCTGATTCCTTAAATGACTCACGTTTTTGGTTTCTTTTTTCTTTTCTTTCTTTCTTTGTTGTTTGTTTTGTTTTGTTTTTTAGAGACAGGGATTCAATGTGTAGCCTTGACTGTTCTGGATTGCTCTGTAGAGCAGGCTGGCCTTGAACTCGAACTCACAGAGATCTGCCTGCTTCTGCCTCCAGAGTGCTGAGATTAAAGGCATGTGCCACCTCACCTGGCTGATTCACTACTTATTAAAATATGTTGTTCAGTATTCATATTTTTTATAGCTCTATGGATGCTTTGTGGTCTATAAAGTGGTCACGTTGTAGGTGAGCTACTGACTAGGATGAGTATGCTCTAGGAACTGGATGGAATGCGCTTTAAATACCTGCTGAGGCAGCCAGCATAGGGTAGAGTTGAGCTCTGAAGTTTCTTTGCTGAAACTTAGTTTAGAAGATCTACAGATGAGGCTTGTATTGGTGTCTTCTCCTGTTACTGTATCAAGACCATCATGCCTTTCATGAAATTAGGAGGCCCATTGCTGCAGCCATACATAGTTACAGTTGTTAACTATTAATATACAATGACTTCCTCTGTCATACAATACTTTAAGCCTACAATATTTATTAGATACTGGGACATAATGCTAGCTTGTTTTTAGCCTTTGTTTATTTGACAGTTTGATATCCGTCCTTCAACTCTCTGTTTGGGGTACTTTTGACAGTAATATGTGTCAGGTCATGTTTTAAATAGTCAGAGGGTTTGCATCTTTTAAATAGTGAATTTAGTCCACTGACACTTAGGGTTATCATTGAGAAGAGTTTGCTATTTTGTATATTCTAATTGTTCTTGTGTTTACTGGATTATTGCTGTAGTATTATATTTGTGTGGGATTCTTTCCTTCCTGTTTCTCTTCTGTCTCTTTACTATCTTCATCTTTCTTCTTTTTCTTATGTGTATGATATTATTTTGTTTTCTGCAATGTTTGCTTTCTTGTCATGAATTGCCTCAATTTTTACTTGTCTTGAACTATTCCTAGTTCTCTGTGAATCTGAAGAGATAACACTGCCGGTTATCACGCCCATTTTTTGGCAGTGATTTATTTACTTTTAGGGCTTAAAATATATCATTCCATGCTTGTTGGTAAAAGATCTTACATTATTCTGATGCATTTGCCTCTGTAAGTGAGTTGATAATTTCCTTTTACAGATCTTAATATCATTTATTTTGTATTTTTTGACATTATGTCATAAAGAAGCTCTTCCCTGGTCAAGTGTGTTTTGGAGTCTAAATGTCTCCTGTATTTGCATGACCATTGCTTTCCTTAGCCTTAGCAAATGCCTGGCAACTATTTCATTTGATGAATTGTCTGTGTATTTAGACATTATCCTAGTCTTCAGGTGTTTTGATACTCACTGGAACTGTTCTGATGTCCTGGGTCCTTGAATGTCTTACTGTCTTAAGGTCACTCTATCCCTGAGATTAATTCTTCTGCTTGGTCTTGCCTGTTGATAATGCTTTCTGTGGTATTTGTTTCTTTTTTATTGAAATATTTATTTTTCATAATTTGTGTGCATGTATGTCTGTGAGTAGGTATGTGTGCATGAGTACAGGTGCCTGTATGGGCCAGAAGATGATGTCAAGTGCCCTGCAGCTCAAGTTACAGATAGTCACACTCTGCGCTGTCTGACACAGGTTCTAGGAACTGAACTGAGGTCCTGTGTAAGAGCAGTGCAGGCTCCCAACTACCGAGCCGTGACTCTATCCCTGCATCTTTTATTTGAACAATCAATTGCTTCTTCTGGGTCTTTTTCAGGATGAGTTTCTGTGCTGAAATTTTCCTCTAAATTGCTGACCATTTCATCCAGATTGCAAGTGTTCTTTCCTCGGTCCTCAACTGACCTTCTCTCTTTATTTACCTGTGTCTGTGAGTATGTGAGTACTTTGCCTGGCCATTGAGGCTTTTTAAAAGAGGAACTACTTTCCCGGTATGTGAGCTTCCTTTATTTGCTAACACATAAGAAAGAGCTTCTGGGGGCATTGTTTGTGCCTGTTTTCTCGCTCTCTGTCTTTGTTGTGTGCAATGCATGTTTTGCATTGGGTATGTGTTCCACTTAGCCCCCACCATAGAAACTTCTTATTGTTTTATTTTACATGAGTCTTCCCGTTGAGTCTTTTTCACTTGGATTTGTGCTCATCACTACTTAGGAGAGGCACTGATTGCTGCAACATACAATGATTTGAAAGCAGCCCCAATGTTAATTTGAGGCAGAAGACATTTCTGTAATTCACTCCTGTTTCAGACAAAGTGGGGGACAGCAGTACCAGGCTACTTTTGGGTACGATGTAGTCTAACACCTTAGAGCTAACGGTCTGAACAGCTCATGGGTAAGCTGAGGAGCAAGTGGGAAGAGGACAAGGAGGAGTGAGGTATGAATGAGAGGGTAAGTATCATTTAGAAAAAGAAGACACAGTAAAGACAATATTATAGCGTGGTCCTGAGAAGGAAAGGACTGTCATCAATACCTATTCAGGTGAGATACAAAGGTTGTGGCTTCAATACAAAATGACCCAAGAGGCTTGTGAGTTTGAACGCCAGGGTCTTTAGCTGGTGGCACTTTTTGGAAAGGTTGCAGAACCTTTAGGAGTTCAAGCCTTGATGGAAGAAGTGAAATGCTGGGGGCTTGGTAGCCTGACCCCACCGCCTGTTCTCTCTCTGCTTCCTGATGGTGCTGGGGCTCCACTCTCCCTGTGGTGGTGGACTACACCCTTCTTAAGTTGTAAGCCAACACCCCCCTCTGCCCCTCCCCCCTCTTCCCCTCCCCCCAGCTGCTGAGTTCCTTCTTAGCACACATTTGGTCACAGAAACAACAAAAGTAACTAAAGCTAATGGAAAATAAAACCTACTGAACAACTGGAGTACAAATAGTGAATGAAACCAAATTCGAGACAGTAACACCTCTCTCAGCCACCCCTGACTCTACCACCTGCATCTTTTATTTGAACAAGCAATTGTTTCTTCTGCTTCTTTTTCAGAGTCTTTTTCCTTGTTGTCCTGAATGCATTTCTTCTTTGTCATTTGAAGTAGTCTGCTATCTTCAGTAATTCAGACAACTTAAGCACGTATTTATGTCTTTTCTACAGAGACACATTTCTGTGTGGACTCTTATTTTCTGTCAGAATTCCCCCAATCTGAGGACATTCCACACACCTCAGAAGACAAATACAGCTTCACTCTTGGTGTTTGGGGTGCTTTTCTTACACAGAGTCAGTGATCTGTGACTGGCTCTGGGAGAATGCAGGCCTATCTGCTGGTGTTTATACTGGTCAGCGGGTAGTCTGTTCCCTACTGCACCAAAGCCAGCAGGGAGGTTCCTGTTTCAGCAGCAACCATGGGCAGGATTTGGAGCAGGAGGCATTTCTGTGGTAAATGCCTTTGACTGTCCCAACAGCCGTGCAATGCCACAGACACCTGTTGGCATCACTCCTGACTGCTTTTTTCATCTGCTCTTAGCTCTGTGAGGCCTATTTTTCTTTCTTCAGCTCACCTATTCTTTATTCCGTGTCTTCTCCATCACTGAACTTCTGACATATCTTCTAATCTACCTGAACTTCTTAAAATGCAGTCCATTTAAAATGCTTTAGTTGTCCTTTATGGAAAAATCAAGGCTCCTGAAACTGAGTTCAGTGTACACTGATCCAATTAAGAAACTGGACAAAACTAGAAGGACAGGCAGTTAACTTCTCTAAGACCTTGAAATATCCACATTAGCAGCAGGCAGAGGACAACTGGAAGGAATTGACTGAGACACAGTGAGGTTTTTTAGCTCTCATCTCATTTTGACCCTGTAGAGAGCTGACTCACAAACAGGTGTAATAAGAAAACTCTTACAGAGAAGTCCTTTATTGTGGCAAGGGGGCAGAGATGCTGGAGGTGTCTCCTTAAGCCACTGAGTGTGGATTTCCCCCCAGTTCAGCTCTGCGCTGTGGCCAGCTCTCGTACCCCATCTGCACTGCATGGCTGTGATGTGGGTGGCATGAGTATCTACAGGAAGAATCCTGAGGAAACAATCTATTGATTCACTTACAGAATTAGGCACCGCCTTCAGCTGTCTTCTCTCTGTGCACTCCCATGTCCCTTGCTTCTAGAATATTCTTTCCCTTCTTTCCCTGACTAGGAAAAGTTCTCTGGACATTGAAACTACTGTCATCGTCTGTGCCAAGAACCAAGGGAGAGAACAGAAATCCACCATGTAGTCTTGCACAGCGGTATCCCTTTTCCTAGCTCCTCTGTTGGCGGGAACAGATTTAGTCCTTGGCTCTCATATGTTCTTACTACTGTTACCATGGCAATGCAGATAGAAGACAGAAAGTGGCCATGGGTAGGACAGAGTAGACAGAAAGCAAAGAAGAAACCAAAGGCATTCATACTTTGTGTAGTCAACTATTATGACAAGACTGCACGGGCAAATGCATATGAAGTAAAAAGCACTTTTGGAATAATTTACAGAATGATGTTCTAAGCAGGTAAGCACATTAGCTGAAGTAAAAGTTTTTATAACATGTCATCACAAAAGAACAAATATCACAGAGTGTGGTAGTCTGAATAGGAATGGCCCCCACAGACTCATGTTTGGCCCAAAGGAAATTGCAGTATTAGGAGGTGTGGTCTTATTGGAGGAGGTGTGGCCTTATTGGAGGAGGTATGGCCTTATTGGAGGAGGTGTGGTCTTATCAGAGGAGGAAGTGTGGCCTTATTGGAGGAGGTGTGGCCTCATTGGAGGAGGTGTGGCCTTATTAGAGGAGGTGTGGCCTTATTGGAGGAGGTGTGTTACTGTGGAAGGTAGTTTTGAGGTCCCACATGCTCAAGCTTAGGCTCAAGATATAGAACCTCAGTCCCTTCCCCAGTACTATGTCTGCCTGTATGCTACCATGCTTCTTGCCATGATGATAAAAGATTAAATTTCTGAAGCTGTAAGCCAGCCCCAATTAAATGTTCTCCTTTATAAGAGTTGCCGTTGTCATGGTATCTCTTTACAGCAATAGAAATCCTAACTAAGACACAGAGGAAAGAATCGGCAAACTTGAAATTGTGGTAGGCCGAGTAATAGCCCCTAGATGGCCATAGATTAACTCACAGAACCTGTGGATAACACTTCACACAGCAGAAGGGACATCAGGGATAAAAAATAAGCTAAGGATACAGAGATAGAGGATTACCTTGGATTATCAGGTGGGCCTGGCACAATCATAAAGATTACTATAAGAGGGATTCAGAAGGTCAGAGAGGTGATATAGCAACAAAGCCAAGAATGAAGTGATGTATTTTGATGATAGAGAAATGGGCATATGGAATTCCACAATAATAAAGAAGAAATAACAACCCCTACAATCTTACATGTGAATACCCTTAACAATTGATGTCTGAAAAACATAAGGCAAAGTGTGAGTGAATTTAAAGAAACAGATATTACAGAAAAAGCAGTCACAAGAGCAAAGGCACAAGAGAGCTAAGAAATAACCCATATGATAGAGCGTGCGTTACACAGTAACCCACAAACAATGCCAGAAGTCTATTCATTTCAAGTATATATAATGGTCACTAAGATAAACTTTAAATTTAAAAAAAAAATTGTGGTTATAGACCAAAATGTTCTCTTTCCAAAACTGAGTTAAAGATATCAAAAATATCTGAAAAAACTATGACAGAGACATCTAAAATTAAAACATGAATAATCCATGGCTCAAAAAGGAATTCTTAAGTCCAGTTAAAGTATATATTTAGCTAAATGAAAATAAAAATATAGCACATCAAAGGCTTTAATGTGCAGTACCTAAAGGGAAAATTAGAGTGTTAAACTTCTGACTTTGAAAAGATGGTATCAAAACAGTCATGTAGGATTCAACCATAAAATGTTAGTAAAAAGCATAACACAGTGAATTAAATAAATGCTACAGGCAGAAATCAATAAAATTTTAAACAGAAAAAGAAAAATTTTTTAATTAATTAAAATAAAAGTCAATGGAGATTAACAAAATATTAAGCCTCTAGTTACCCTCCCTGTTAGAAAGAGACAAGTGCAAAAACAACAAACAAACAAACAAACACCACCAACAGCAACAACAGCAAACAGGGAATAAGAGTCAAAGCCTTCTCCAGTCTACTAAAAGAATGCTGTTTCATTGCTAAATCCATGCTAACCTAGTCACATCATAATCAAACTTTTGAAAAACAATGACAAAATGTTAAAAACAGAAAGAAAAACTAGATATAGACTTGGAAGCAATAATATTTTTATGACTGAGTTTGCATCAGAAGTAACAGAACTCAAACAGAGGTGACACGATACTTTCAAAGTGCTGAAATAAGAAAACTCTCAACCAAGAATCCAATGTATAACAAAATTGTCCTTCAAAAACTATTGCATAATAAAGTAATTTCTAAATCAACAAGAACTATTTGCTATCACCTGCCTTATAAGGAATATTAAATGAAGTCTTTCAGGCTGAAAGAAAATGGCACTAGGTAGCAATGACAACCTACAGCAATAAATAAAGAACATTAAGAGAAAAAGAAATCTACGTAGAAACATGAAAAAGTGAATTCAATATTTAGTTTTCTCAACTTGTTAAAAAGATGTAAGGTTGAATACTGCAGCGATTGAACATAAATCATTAAAACAAAAACCTTTTCTACTACGCGACGGACCACACAAAAGGAGGAAGGAACAGAACAACACAGGGACCGAAGCTTATGCGTTTCACCAAAATTAACCCATCAATCTGAAATAAATTTGATGACATGATTTAAATAGGTGGAGGAAGGACTAAGAAAAACACTAAAAAAGATCTTAGTACAAATTCAAGTGAAGAACTATATTCAATATTACATTAAGAAATGTAACACAAAGGAGGCACAGCTCTAAGGAGGCCACAACCATCCATGCTGTGAGACCAGATAGATGAAGAGCAAGTGTATATAAACAAGTCTACAGGGGACAGTGTGCACTCAAGCCACAACGTGTTCTGTAAGACATGCCTTAGTTTCAAAGACACATATAGGAAACACCATGCAGACAGAAACTGTAGGGGAGCCAGAAGGGCTATATAACTTTGAAACTATCAAGTAGACTTTAAGAAAGATAGCCCCGTGGGATTATCTGCCCCAGGAATCAGTATCTTACCATCAATTCAAGATTTTATATCAAGCTCCAACACAAGCACAAAAATCCTCCATGTTTATCAACAACAGGCACATTTGGTATCAACTGTTACATGTGCAATGAGAGATTTTACACTTTTTAATAATTAAAAAAAAAATTAAAAACAGAAAAATACTTGACAGAAAGACTGACATTTAATCATAATAGTTAATTTCTAACAATTAGACCAAATATCTATCTATCTATCTATCTATCTATCTATCTATCTATCTCCCTATGAAAGTTATAGAATACAAAAACAAAAACTGACGAAAGTGAAGAGAAAAAGGCTATTGTAGGTATGGATAACTAGCGATTCATAATTGATAGAACTAGACAGAAAACAGGATACCTATACAACATTATTAATTGGCTTGACCTAGTTTGTTATAGAATAGAATGCCTAATGTCATTAGAAAAGACATTCTTATGAAGCACACCTGGAACATATTATACTATACCATCCATTATGCGTTTTATATATATATACACACATATATATATCAATAAATTAATTTTACAGGTAGATATATTTCAAGTATATTGTTGCATAGGAAAAGTATAGAATAGATACTGTATAGAATAGATATTGTATACAATATCTGGGATAAAGGAAATTTCTAGAGAAGCAAAGCAAGCACAGGTTGAGACCATGGATCAACCAAAAACTAACATAGGAAATCCATAAACTGTATGTCTTTGTTGGCAAATTCTTATGATATATAAACTGTACATAAATGTACTGACATTTGTCTAATCCAATAATTTTTGTTTGGAACTTGTGTGAATCTTTTAATTTATTGCCTTACATTTTTGCTCTTCTATATTTTTTTTTTACATTTAGTGTCAATGAAATGATTTTAATGCTATAAAACTATCAATTGCATATATTAAGCTTAAAGGTTTATTTAAATAAATACTTTATCATTTCCTTTAAACTGCCTTAATTGTAGATATTAATTATTTATTCTTCACATTTGTTAGTCTTTGGTATCATGGAAGAAATTATCAAGTTACTTCTGTAATTTATAATCATTAGTTAAATTCAGAGATGAGTCAGTTTTTACTATATGTATTTTAATTTTGGATGGAAAAATTATTCATTGATCAGAATTTGATGAGAAATGTTGGAATACATGAGGACTTTCAGAAATCACACACACACCAGAGCCCAGTAATACTACTACAGTGGGCCTGGCGAAATGCAACACAGGTAAACAGCAAAAGAAGGACTCCAAAATAGCTATGAATATAATCAAGGACTTTAAAAATAATATAAATAAATCCTTTAATGAAGCCCATCAAAACAAACAAATGCATAGAACAAGGAATAATATTGAAAATTTCAAGCTAAAAAGACAAAACAACATAAAGGCAAACCCATTAGAATAACATCTGACTTCTCAATGGAGACTCTAAAAGCCAGAAGGGCCTAGACAGATATTCTACAAACTCCAAGAGATCACAGACAGCACAGTCTACTCTACCTATCACAATAGATGGAGAAAGAAAAACATTACAAATAAATCCAAATTTAAACAATATATCTAAAAATATATCTGTACAGAAAACACAAGAAGGAAAACTTAAACTTGAAGAGGTTAATCACACCCAAGAAAACAAAAGGAATAAATAATCACAGATAAGGAAATCAAAAGAGGGACAAAACTTACACCGTAATAAGAAAATAATGGGAAGCAACACACACAGTGTTCATAACTCTCATCTTCAATGGTCTCAATTCTCTAACAAAAAGACACAAACTAAAAGAATAAATGTGAAAACTGGATCCACCCTTCCTTTGCAACCAGGAAACACACCTTACTATCAAGGATAGTCATCACTTGAATAAAAAGGGATCAAAATAGATATTCCAAGCAAATGAACCAAAGAAGCAAGCAGTGTTAAAATTTTAATTTCTAACAAATTCAAACCAAAACAACTGGGAAGAGATAGGAAGAATAATGCATACTCATTAAAGGACAATTCCATCACATTGCAATTCTAGACATTTATTACAAAACATGAGGGCACCTAAATTCATAAAAGAAACATGATTACAGCTAAAATCACAAATTAGCTCTCACACACAGTGGGAGATGGCAATAGCCCACTCTTCCCAATAGACAATAACTAAACAGGGAAATGCTAAAGTTAAAATAATGTTATAAATCAAACGGACCTAACAGATATTTACAGAATGTTTTACCTAAAGATAAAAGAATATGCCCTCTTCTCAGGAACTCATGGACTTTTCTCTAAAATCGACCACATACTTACATTTCATTCAGTAGTGAGTTCAGTTTCTATGAGTTTGTAAGCTTTCTGTTGTTGATATCCAACTTTAATCTGTGGTGGTCTGATAGGATGCATGGTGTGACATCAATTTTCTTGTATCTGTTGATTCAAAATTCAGCTATACCACTCTTGGACATATATCTAAAGGCCTGTACATCCTATTTTAGAAACATTTGCTCATCAGTGTTCATTGCTGCTCTATTCATCATACCAAACTTTGGAAACAGGCTAAATATCTGTTAAAAGGTGAGCGGATAATGAAATGTGGTACATTTCCACATTGGAATATTATCCAGCTGTTAAAAAAAACTTTTGACATTTGCAGTTAAATAGATCCAGCTAAGAATTTTCTGAGTGTGGTAACACAGACCCAAAAAAGAAATATATATTGTCTTATGTGTAGAAATGCATATTGTCTTATATGTAGATGTTAGATTTTAAGCCTTCAGTAATCCAGCTATATATAATTCATATAATTATAGAGGTTAGGTGTAGAATAAAGATCTCAGAGGAAGGGAAGACTCTCCTAAGGAAGGAAAAATAGAACATGTAGTTACAGAGGCACTAGAATTGGAGAGTGAAGAGGAAGGTTGTTAGCAGAAGGAATACAGGAAGGGACAACTAACAGTAAGGGCCATTTTGTGAGACATATGGAAAACTACTACAGTAAAAGTGTCATATAATATATACATATATGAAATAAGTAGATATGGAATGATCAAATAAGGGGGACACAAAGGTCCAGCAAGACATCTCTCACAAACAAGAGAAACCTCCAGTGCCAGAAATGGGTTACACATAATTGAGTTGTTTGTTAAAGGACTCCATGGAAACCCCAAACAACTCAGACAATTGGAAAAGCTATTGGTTGGTCTCCACAACCTCACGTCCAGGCTCTATTGCTGAAGTCAAATAACAGTTACATATCTTATCAGTCATGGAGAACCTGTGCTGATGCTACAGAGAAGCTGGAAGGTATCCTTCATGCTACCAGGGCAGAAAGAAAAGCACCAAGCCAGTTACAAAACCTTTGATATATGGAGGTGACATGCCTGCAATAGTGCAGTAGTGGCACAAAAGTTGTGAGAGTAATCAATCACTCTATGATCTGACTGAAGGCTCTCCCCATGAGATGGAACCCATGTCTAACACTGTTTGTGTAGCCACCAATCTGAAACTAGATATGCCTTGAACCTAGTGGGAAACGTAACACTATTGCTATACCCACAGTTCGGTGTCTGGTTCTGCCATTGTTGGGAGAAACTTCACATTAGAACAAACACAGAGACCTATAGTCAATGTACAAAAAGTGAGGGACCTTGGAACGTTCAGTGCTAAATGGGATGTCTTCATCTAATCCGTATGCTCAGAACCTATGCAGAAGATGAGGCTAAAAGATTCTAAAAGCCAGTGAGGGAGGAATACACCACATATGAACTCACAGAGACTGTGCTGTGGCAGCGGATATAGGGCCTGCAAAGGTCTAAGACAGATGGTGTGCCAGCACTGACAAGGGAAGTGAATGCCAGTCCCGATCCCTAAGCCAGAAGCCATCTCCAATTGATAGCTGCCCATAAAGGAAAGATTACTTTTCTCCAATGGAGTCTCACTGGGTATACAAACCAAACTAAAACATAGGCCCCATGCCCTGCAGTAAACAGCAAATGCAAAACAAACTCAATGGTATTTTTGGAAGTGTTTTGTCTCATAATGTTTTGTTTGAGAATTGTTTTTAAACCTTATTGGTCTTCTGCCCATATATATTGTTTCTTATTTTGTGTTTTTATGGTGTGTGTGTGTGTGTGTGTGTGTGTGTGTGTGTATGTGTGTGTGTGTGTGTGTACACACATGTGAACGTGCACAGGCACATGTGTTTGTGGATGTGTTTTTGGTTCTTTTTCTTTGTATTGATCCATTCTGGTCTGTTTGTTTTTTGTTTGCCTGTTTATTTTCTAGAGAGGAAGGTATGGAGTTGGATAAGTGGGGAGGTGCAGATGATCGGAGGTGGGGGATGAGGGATGCGAAACTACTCAGAATATAATGTATGTCGAAATATTTTCAATTAAAAACAGTTATGAAGAGACAAGCATACTCTATATTACAGAAAATAATATAAAGTTCTGGAGTTTTTATGGGAAGTAGGGACATCCCTCAGAATGCAAGCATCCCTCCCAGTCCCACTCTTGGGTAGGTACTGTAGTAGACTGAAAACTGAGAATCTATATAGATGTGTTTACAACTGTGCTACTTGCCATAGCCCAAAGGTAGAAGAAGTCATTGTTGTATGCGTACTGACACATGGAAAAATGAAATGTGGTGCACACCTAAAACAGAATACTGTTTGGACAAGAAATAGAAAGAAGTTGTGACATGTGCTATAACATGGGTGTGCCTTAAAGATATTATGCTCGGTGAAATACGCTCATCACAGAAGGATAAAGCTGTGACTCCAATTATATGAGCTATCTAGAGTGTTCAACTTCATATTGACAGAAAGTAGAAGGCAGGTTGTCAGGCACTCTTGTTTGATGTATACAAAGTTCTGCATTTGGTTAGATGTAAAAATCTGGAGACGGTGGTAGTGCTTTTCCAAAGCATGAATGTATTTAATGGCACTGATCTATACAATATGTGCATAGCTATACATGACTCCGAGCTTTCAGGAATGGAGGAGCTCATGTTTCATGCTTGCTGTTTGGAGGTAGAGGCATTTCTGAGGGGCTGTCTGTGCTCCCTTCCTGGGTATAGGTTGTCATAAATATGTGCTTTCTGGCTACTTAAAAGCGTCATCATTATATCATTACTTATCTGAATACACGACATGCAATTTAAAAATAACAAATACTGGTTGCCTCTGTGTTCACAGAAAAGCAACTATGCATATTAAGTGCCATTACAACTTGCATTGTCTATCAGTTTATACTGAAAGGACTACAGCCTTTGTGCCTTCTTCTTCCAGCCTTGACCTTAAATCCCAGCCTAACCACAGGACACTAAAATGCCCTACTTCTTCTACTCTGTGTTCGCCTTTTCATGACTGAGCATGTGCCTTTGTTTCAAGAGTACATACGGTATGTCTCCAGGCAAGTAAACACCCTGAGCACATTACGCCATAGGCTCTTCCCAAGAGGAAGATGCTCCTTCACACCTGTGATCTGTTAAATTTGAATAGCTGAGGGGTCCATTTGGGGAGAATTATGTACATGCATATGATGTATTTTGATTGTATCCACTCCCCATCACCCTGTCCTGTGCTCCCTTACCCTGGCTATGCTCCTTTATTCCCTCTAGGTCAGTGGTTCTCAGCCTTCCTAACGCTGCGACCCTTTAACACAGTTCCTCATGCTGTGGTGACCCCCAACCACAACATTATTTGGTTGCTACCTCATAACTATAATTTTCTACTGTATGAACCATACTGAAAATATCTGATATTCAGGATATCTGATACACGATATCACAGGTTGAGAACCATTGCTGTAGGTCCTCCTACTGTAATGCCATTGCTGTTGTTTTTGTTTTTGCTACCCATGAAGTTTAACTAGGGTTGTTTGCATTACCATGAGTGGGTGGAAACCAACAAAGAGCATGGAAAAATAACATAAATAATGTATTTGAGAGAAGTCACAGTTCATTCTGTTGCTTTGATTAAATTAATCAATAAGCAGACTGGATTACTAATTTGCTGTAAAGTCAGAAGTTACACCAAATATAATTTTAAAATTCAAAAGACAATAAAATCATGAAGAAACACTAGTATTAGAAGAATGGTATGATGAAATTTACCTTTTAAATAAGATTTTTAGAGATTCATTTTGTATCCAAAAAACAATGCAAGTCTTTCATTTTCTACATACCGTTTATAGAGGTTTAACTGTATATCATACAAATGTTTCTAGTTTTATTGAAATCCACTGTGCAATTACCCATGCAATTATCCCAGTAAAAATCATTATACCTTTTTATTGTTAATTTCATTCACACTTTAGTGGTGGAATCTCAATGAATTTCAATGCATGTCTCAGACTTTTTATTATAGTAATCGAAGGGACTCTGTTCATATTATTTTAAGGGGGTACATAATTAAGGTAAAACAGCAGGAAATTATTGGTCAGTAACAACTGGACAAAAAGTAAATTACTTGACTCTCATTGAGGCCTACTTTTCTGTCATTACAGTGATATTTTTCATTCATATTTCCATTAAATTCAAAGTAAAGCCATAGCATGTTTCACCTGAAAATGAGACTGTGATTGGAAAGCTCCTTCTCCTAGTCTTTGCCAACATGAGAGTAGCTGCCAGAAGGTATACATGGAAGTGTGAGGACAGCAACATCCTGGGGGATTCAATGGATTAGTGCAACAAGTATGTGTAGACTAATCCACGCACTGGGCATTGTGGGCCAATGAGAATTTCAAGTACGTATTTTCTCATTGGCAGTGTTACCTCTGCCCTTAACCTGCTGTGACCTTTCTAATCTTTCACATAGTATCGTTTGCTTTTATCCACAATGCTTATGTATTTGAAGAAAGGTCTAGAGGAGATAGAGGGTGTGGGAATTCAGCCCACTCTCAGGATGTAGGTCATGTCCTTTTTTCCCCTTTCTTTTATGTTTTCAGGTGGCTACTGATCTTCCACTGTTAAGTCAATATAAGTCACTGTTGAGTTTCCCTGGAGTGAAATAGCTAGATGCCACCCTCCCACAAAATCCCAGCGGTAACTGGGTATCTACAGTAGTATAAAAACAGCATTTTGTCCAACTTCATTCCATTACTAAGAAATTTTATTACCAATTTATATTATATCAAAATTGACTTTGAAGGAAACAATTCAAGTAACGAAACTCAAAATGGCCATCATGATGTTTTGCTAATTTAAAGAATGTGCCTGTTTCAACAGTATTAAAACATTAGAGAATAAAATGAAATGAGGTCACATTTGAACCATAAACTCTATCATCAAACTGCCTTATAGCATATGAAGATTTACTGTAAGATTTGTGTAACCAAAGAGGTCTCGTATATTTTAAATCCCCTGCCTCTCTCTATACTCAGCTACATACCACTTCATTCAATAGAAATTCTGATACCATGTGATTGATCTTGGTATATTCAATGTTCTTTAATCTGTTCATTACATCTGATGTTGCTTGACATGTCTAGATAATTATATGAGATTTTTATATGTGTTTTTGTGAGTCTCCTTATTGAACTCATTTGCTCCACTGAGAAGTAAAGTGGCAGGAAAAGCCTAGTAAGATGCAAGAACTATCCAAATCTGCCTTCTGCCGATGCTGCAGCCACTCGTGTACACAGTGCCCAGCAGGGCTCCAGCCTTGTGGTAATTTATGACTTAGAAGGTCTTGGCGCAGCCTGAGACAATTTCTGAGGTAAGGAACTGAAGGCCCATACTGCAGAGTCATAAGGGCAATGTGTGTTACACTATTTTCCTTTGTGGTGAAATAAAAAAAATCGGGGACTGGAGAGATGGCTCAGTGGTTACAAGCATTTGCTGCACTTCCAGAGGACCTCAGCCTGGATCCCAGCACCCATTTGAGGCCACTAACAGCCACCTCCACCTCCAGTGCATACACTGCCCTCTTCAGGCTTCTGTGAGTACCACACACATGTGGCAGGCACATGGACACATACATAAAACAATCTAAATTAAGGGAAAAAAAGAACAATGAGAATACATATATGTATGTATATGTGTGTGTATGTTTTTTCACTCTGTGTGAAAGATGAGAGAGAGAGAGAGAGAGAGACAGAGAGAGAGAGAGAGAGAGAGAGAGAGAGAGAGAGAGAGAGAGAGA